>JACGDI010005611.1:1223-21065 GCA_014898725.1 Jacaranda copaia
AAATAATATTCTTTTTGTTGTGTATTTATAGTTTTCAAACTTAGAATTTCACAAACATATAAATATGAAAAATGATATTATTAAATTAATTAATTATTCAATCTAATTTGAAATTAATTATTAAATGTACAATATTGTCTAGCAAAATTCATGTGCGAGAGAAATACAAATCATCAAACCCCATATATAGAGTATGAACTGAATGAAGAAATAGGGATAATTAATAGTAACCATGTTTGGAAGTTAATCAACTATAGCCCTCTCCAAATTTCTTAATACTTCTTCTAACATTTGTTGTCATCGTGAGCACACTCACTAAATAATTTACTTCAATCAAGAATTTGGATGAAAACTGAATTATATTTGGCATTATTGATTTGTAAAATTTGGACAAATATATTTTTTTTTTATTTATACACATGCACTTATATTAGGAGTCTTATCGATTTTGAACTCCTAACCTCCCATATTATATGAAAGATTTATGTTGTTGGCCACAAGTCACTAGACAAATATTAAATTAAATCATTTTATTCTTAATAACTATTGATGTTGGTGAGTGAGGACACTCAAGAGAAACAAGTCAAATTCAAATTTGAATCTAAAACTAATATAAAAAACATAAATCTAAATGAATATTTTACTTTGTGCATGATTCAAAATACTTGTCCATATTAAAAATATTTTAAGATTTTTTTCTTGCATAAGTACTTTATTAGTCTCATTCTTAAATCAATTATAACGTAAGAAAATGAGATGATGTTAGTCTTGCGGGCGGATGATGATTGATGTAACTCTCCACCTCATTCCAGTAAAAAGTTAAAAAGAAATACGATACAAGACAAAATCCAAAAACAGTAAAGGTATAATTTGCAAATTTCATTTCAAGCAAAGAAATTTGAAGATATAAAAACTAGTCTTTGACTATGTGGTAATTAAAATCCCAGTTTGAAGATACAAATTTCTTATTTTATTAATCTTTATATTTTCTACACTAAAATCCCAGCTAATTATATGAAAATGGCAAAAATTAATAGTTAGAAAAAATTGTAATTTTATTGAATCATCGAAAATATTTTCTCGTAAATTACATACCTCTGGTTCCAGCTCTTGAAACGTATTGACAAAAATGCAGTCCACCGTCTCCACATTCCTGAACTGCTTTATCATCATGCGGGCCAGGTCCGGATCCGTTTCATAATCAACAATAAAGGAAGGCATATCCGCGGGTCTCAAAACTGGCAACCCGCCCGGGATCTGAATCTCAGCCTCCGAAATTGGAAGCTTCAGCTCCCCCTTGTAGGCCTGGAAGTAAATGTTATTCACAGAATTCGACTGAGTGAAAAACATCGCCACCATCAACCCAAACTTCTTCGCAACGTCCAGAGCCCACGGGTAAAACGGGTCGTAAATTAAGCAATCAACACCGGATCCGGAGCTCCGGAGCTTCTCCAGGAGCTCCGCCAGAGTCGCCGACCCGACTTCCCAACAACGGTTGTAGTATTCTTCGGGCTTCACCTTCTCAGCGCCGCCGTCATCGAAGCCGTCGGAGATTGATTCCACCGGAAAAGACGCCCCCTGAAAATCTTGCACGGTTTTGAGGAAGAACTTTGTTGTGGCTATGGTGATTCGGGATATTCCGTTGTACTTCAAACGCTTGGAGAATTGGAGCATAGGGTTTATGTGGCCTTGGAGTGGAAATGGCAGCACCAAACAATGGAGTTTTCTTTCTTCTTTTTCATTCTCCATTTGCGGCAACTCACCAAATTTGTTGTAAGTTCTTTAATTTGCTTTGGTGCTGCTGCAATCGGAAAATTTGCTTTCATATATAGTTGTAAGACAATCATAATTAATCCTGTATATTGCTTTTTCCACACGTTTGTGCATGACTTTTGGATAAAATATAGGGATAGAGACGACCACTGGTGTAACGATAGATAGATCTCATGGAATTAACTGCAAAATGTTGAATGTAATTTTTCAAATTTGAAAGGGTCTACCTACAATTACACTAAACTTTAGGAATAGTCATTGTTTTCAAACAATAAAATTTGAATTTAACTCACGTTAAAAATTTACTTAGGAGATGGGGATTATCCCAATCTATATATAATGATCAATATTCATATATTTATTTGACCGACATAGGATCTAACAATTATAATTATTTTTAAAATGTACTATTATATATGCTATTGAATTGGGGTACAAATAAAAAAATAGAAAAAAAAAATAATTTTAGAGTTGCCACTGAATGTTATTTATTAATGATTTTTGTTCTTTTCCCCCATTTTTGCAATTTTAAATCCATTTTTCTCTATTATTATATTTTAATTTATTTACTCTCTTATTTTTTAAGATTTGTAATAAAAAAAAATAAAGAAGAAATGTCTGGAGACATAACTCACAAATATGGAAGTGACATAATTATTAGTTGAGGAGCTACGAAAATAGTATCTTTTGTGATTACAGCTAAATAAAAATCTTCACGCCGACAAGAAATAATGAAATATATTGGAAGTCAACCAGATGAGATCTGTAAGGTTGTCTCTGTCTCCTCCCTCTTCTATTTAGTTTATATCAAAATGATATAATTGGAAGAGTATTCGTTCTCTCCTAACCAGTGGCATTTTCTTATTTTGAATGCAATAGAACTCAACTCGAACAAACATATATAAAGTCGAAGGTTAGAAATTTCAATTTAATCAACTTTTAATGCATATGTATGCGCATATATATATATATATAATACTTAATAAAAATCAACTTTATTTGAATTCCAATGAATCCTTAACTTATATACTTTTTAAAATAAAAAGAAAAAAAACACACTTTTTTATGTCATTTTCATTCTTGGTATTTCTTTTCATATATGGGCTAGGTAGATGTGGCAATGGATATAGGTAAATCGAGTCCTTCCCGAACTTGATCCAATAGAGCAAATTAGGAGTCAAGTAAGAGAGTTTAGGGATGGATAAGGGATCCTAATTTTATAAACTTAACCATATTCGAGATCGGTTATGGGTTTAATTAGTAAATCGACCATATAATAAATATGTATAACATATTATACATATTGTATAATATATCATATACATAAACTATAAAAAAATTGTGGTATATAATAGCACACATACATTTCAAGGAAATAATGACACCTTTGCATTCATTGAATCACCACAAAAAAATGGTGGATAACATATTAAAATTAAGGTGGATATTTTATTTTAAATTTAAGGAAGGGGTATTAGAAACTTATACATAAGATTCCACATATCTTGATATGTATAAATACTTTTTATATTTGTTTATCTTAATCAATTTTGAGAACTTAAAAATTACAAAATTTATTTATTTTAATTGAAAAGAAAAAAATAAATTTAGTGGGTTAAACATGCTAGATAAAAATTTAAAATGAAGTGGAGTGGAGTCAAAAGAGGACAAGATAGAGCACATTTCACGCCCAAACAAAAATAGGTGGGGTAAATTTTTTGATGAGCGGGTTTCAAATCTTATAAAATCTATCCCGTTGCCATCTTTAAGGCTAACCATAATTACAATTGAGTCAGCATCCTTCATTTGTTAGATTAATAAGCCTCTGCTTCTTGATGGATCAAATTACCAGACCAAGTTTAGTTTCGGATTACCTAATTCCAACTAATTTGTAAGAAGACAAGTTATAATATTAAAAAATAACTTATCGAGTGGCCTGTGGCCCAATAGAATAAGTGTCTTATATTATGTGGGAGGTCAAAAGTTTAAATTCTATCAGATTCCTGATGTATGTGTATAAATTAAAAATATTTATTTATATTAAAAAATAACTTATTAGCTTGGAATTATGAATTAAGCACATCGATGTTGTTCCTAGTACTATATTGATTCTATCCTCGTAGATAATTGCGTAGAAATCAAATGAAAAGATAGCCATAACATCTTACTAATTAAATATTGTAACACTTTTTTAGATTTGATTGTTTTTTCTCCACTCTTTTTTTTTTATTTATCTTGTCTTCAAAGTTCTTTTCTCTTTCTGTTGCCCCTATTTTCTTTCTTCTTTTTAAATCATATTATTCTATTTTTATTTTTTACGTATTTTTTATTTATCATTCATCTACATAAAAAAAATTAAAAAAATTATCATCCATCTAATGTAATTACTTTCGAGACAGGAACTCTGTCCACTTTCTTGCATTGTTTATTATCTCTTCCCCTTCCTCCCCCTCAAAATGCTTTATACAACGCGCTATCTCATCTTGCCCAATAATATTTTTCTCATTGGGATGAGCCCTGATTCCAGACTTTCAAACATTCATCACAAATTTTGTATTCATACTTTGATCACTCCATCAGGACACTGCCACCATCGGGACTCCCAAACTCAGCGCATCTAGAGTTGAATTCCAATTCCATCCACAATGCGTGACAAAGCAGTCTATTGTATTATCGGTCAATACCTCGAGCTGGGGACACCATGGCACAATTAGGCCTTTTCCACAGGTCTCTTGCACAAAAGTTTTAGAAAGTTTAGATTCCTTGGATGATCTAACGACTCATAAAAAGTACTTAGAGATAATTTTTAGACCTAATGCTAGTTCCTCCATTTGTTCCTCTTCCTGTTTTGCCATACTTCCAAATGACACATAAATAACAGATCTACTCGCGCGTTCATCCAGCCATTTCATGCAAGAATCAACGGGGCTTAAAGATGTTGAGACCATAGTCTTTATCTTCCAACGTTCTCCTGTCTAAGTACATGGATGGCATGGTTGGTCCAATTGTCTTCCCTGGCAAAAGTTTTGCCATCCAATCTGTCACCTGGAATTTCGTCAATTTGTGGAAAATTAATGTAACTATTTTGAACTAATTAGAAAAATGATCAATTTTACAAAGGAGTAAAGTTAAATTAATCGTATAAAAAATAAAACTGAATGTAAGTGAACCTTGACACTTTAAATTTCAATTCCGGCTCTGGCTCTTCTCTCGATCACCTCCCTTCGGATTTCAGTTTAAATATTTAAATAGATGTTTCATCTTTTATATATAATTTCACATTATAAATAAATATTAAAAACAATTAAATACTTATTTATAAAAATGATTACAGCCTGTTTGGATATATTTTTATTTTCATTTCTTGTTTTTAGTATTGAAAAGTTAGTTATAGTTTTGAAAATAAAAATGAGTTGTATTTAGATATTTTATTTGAAAAAAATGATTAGGGCAAGTCTATGATTGAAATTGGATGTTTGAATTTTAATACCTAGAAAATGAAGCTATCAGATAGATGTTGGTCCCAAAGATCAAAAGAGAGGTTCAAGGATTTCTCAATCGCGTCCAATGTATCAACCTTTTCATCTCCCATAAGTCCACGACAGGGGGCATTTGAACAAATATGATCGGACCATTCTACTTTAACTGCGTTTTCAACTTAATTGTTTTAAAATTATAGTGGGTTTTGTTTAATGTTAAATCGAATTTGAACTTGATTGATATAATAATTAATATGATAATACAGTAGATTTATGAGGGGAAATTAAAAATAAAAATAAGTGATATTTTCAATTATAATATGACAAAATTTGATGATTTTCTATTTTAAAATAATAATAAAAAATTAAAAAGAGCATTTAAAGATAAATCCAAATGGACACTTAAGTAAATCAAAACACTTGTTGTAACAGAAGATCCATAGCGCATAAAATTACGTATTGGGACACATACTTCTTGTTCCATCTTATAAATAGAATTGACAAAGACAAAGTTAGCTTCCTCAACATTCTCAAACTGATTCACAAGCAACTCAAACGACCTAGCATGTTCTTCCTGATCACGCACAAAGGAAGGCATGCCCGAGATTCACGACTAAAAAAATTGTTTTTTGTGACGGAAAATTCGTCACATTTTCCTTTCCGTCGCAAATGTCAAGTTTTGCGACATATATAATTTGTCACAAAATTCTGGAATGAAATGCATCATTTGTGACAGATTTTAATCATTTGTGATGAATTTAAATTAGTCTCAAATTATTGGGTGGGAAATTAAAACCCTACCTTCTCCATGTCCCCACCTAAACATATTTTTTAAAAGCAAAAGTTTTCTTCTTCTTCCCCTTCTTCCTTTTCTTTACGTTTTTTTTAAAATGTTAAATGACTAGTCGGCGGATGCTAACATTGGCTGGTCAGCCAGTTGGCTAAGTGGCCAGCTGTTGTTGGTGCGCACTAGCAACATTTGGTGCACACACACTAGTTGCAAGCAGGTGCGGCCAACAAGTGCTAGCCAGTGACCGGTCAGATTTGGCCATGGGCTAGCTCTAAAATATTATTACTAATTTTTAAAAATGCTAATATTGTTGTTTGTTTAATGTTTTAGGTTTGGAGAATTTGTATTTTGCTCTATCTACATTAATTAAGGTAATTCTCGCAACTATGTTAAAATTTGATTATATTTTAGTTAAAATTCGATTATGTTTGATTATGTTTTAGTTAAAATATTTGATTATGTTTTAGTTAGTTATCCAAGTTAGTTAAATTTAATTTATGTGTTAGTTAAACTCAAATAATGATTTATTTATTAGTAATATAATTTGATTAACATAAATAATGATTTATATGTTAATTAAAATTTGAGGTAAATTTTATATTCATATTAAATATTGTTATATTTGCTAGAATTATGTTTTTATTTGAATTACAAATTTTATTAGAATTTTGGATAGAGTTAAATTTTATGGTACTATATATTGAATTATATCATATTTTCAAATTTTAATTTTGTTTATGGAATTATGATTTATGATTAAATATGTGCACTTATAACATGTGCCTAATGATGTAGGCTATCTCGATTAAGGGGGATACCTTTTGTGAGTGTTTTAGTTGTGTGGAGCACTTAGAGGTAAGTTTGCATACTTTATTTTAATTTTATATATTTTTTTAGTACAATACATTAGAAGTGTTTAGAATTGGTGAAATTAGGAAGGAGGATGGGATGTTGGGAGAAGGGGTGGAGCCTTCACATTTGTTGCTATTCGGTTTTTAATTGTTTACATGATGATGATGGGCACAAGGAGAAGTGTTTATGTACCATTATGTATTTACAAATATCATTAATTATTTTCAATTGAAATGATGCTACTCATTATGTCGAGTCTTCTTTTTTGGGCAATTTGGATTTTATGAAAGGTAAATATATGTTTATCCTCTTAGAGATATTTTTATAGAAGTTATAGAAGCCCATGCATACAATTTGAGAACATGCCAATGAATACAAATATAGTAAAAGATAAAATCACTATTTTTTTTCATAATTTTGTGAAAATAAAAATCCAAATTTACATATCCAAAAACAACAATATAAATTTCCTAAGTTAAATCATGCCATACTTAGGGTTGTGAAAGATTTGACCGGGCATTCATGGATAAATAATTAGATATGAATAGCTAAAAGTTTTACCCTCGTTGTCAAATATTAAAAATTACAGCAAGTAATTATTTTAGAAAACTAAAATTCAAGTGGTTATATTATCCAATTTTGTGGCTTTATGTCATTCAAAACCATATATGTAATGAATTCTATGTTTGAAGTGCAATCCTCTTCTATATTTAGCAAGAATAAAATAACATTAAAACTAATAACATTGTATAATACTTGCTCAGTAGGTCCAATCCACTTCATGTCAAGGGAATTATCACTTCATGCACACACTATAATTCTATCTAGATATTTTGAAAATTTTACAAAAGTAAAGTCATGTCTTTAACCATCAAAATGAAAAGTTGCAATTTTTATGATTGTTTCTAGATTTATGTGTTAGATTGCATTTATATTGAATTGTGTGTTAGATTTACATTTTGTGAATTATATGTTTGATTAGAATTTGAGTTATATGTTGGATTTATTTTAAAATGAGATATATGTTTGATTATATAGAATTATATGTTAGATTTATATGTGTTAAGATATAATATGCATGTATGTTGAATTATATATTATGCATTTATGTTGAATTATATGTTAGATGTTGTTAGATTTATTTTTTGAGTTACATGTACGATTAGAATTTGAGTTATATGTTTGATTTATATTAAATTATATGTTGATTTGTAATGAGATGTATGTTTGGTAATATTGAATAATGTGTTAGATTTATATGTGTTAGATTATGCATTTACATTAAATTATGTGTTAGATCTTATTAGATTTATATTTTGTGAATTATATGTTTGATTAAGATTTAAATTCTATGTTGGAATTATATTAAATTATATATTGGTTTATGATGAAATGTATGTTTGATTCTATTGAATTATGTATTAGATTTATAAGTGTTAATATTATGCATTTACATTGAATTATGTGTTAGATATTGTTAGATTTATATTTTATGAATTATATGTTTGATTAGGATTTGAATTATATGTTGAACTTATATTAAATTATATATTGGTTTATGATGAGATGTATGTTTGATTCTATTTAATTATGTATTAGACTTATATGTGTTAAGATTATGCATTTATATTGAATAATGTATTAGATTTACATGTGTTATATTATGCATTTACATTAAATTATTTGTTAGATTTATTTAGATTTATATTTTGTGAATTATATGTTTGATTAGGTTTTGAATTTATATTTTATGAATTATGTGCTAGATTATGATTTGGTTATGTATTGAATTTAGATATTGATTTATTATATTGAATTGTCTATTAGTTTAGTTTATATTTCTATATTTTAAATTTTTTAATTTTATTTTTGTTTTAATATTGCAGACTTCGATATCTCAAGGCATTAAAATTTAGTATAAGTCTTGTAAGATAATTTTTTTGGCATTATTTTGTAAATTTTATATTTTAGTTAGGGCTTGATTTATATATTGAACAATTTTATATTATTGAGCTTGATTTTTATTGTGTTATAAATTATTGTGATTTTATGTAAAAAATATTTAAAAATTAGTGTATGGGATGATTACTATGTAATGCAAAGAATTATTTATATTGGGTAATTATAGGTTTTAATATGATAGAATGTGTCTATTTTTTAAGAAAATAAAATAAAATTTGCATTGCAAAATTTATTTATTTTAATTATAATAATTATTTGCAACAGAAAAATTCATCACAAAAATTCCAAATTTGCGATGGAAAAATCCATTGTAAATTCGCGACAGAAATTGCTGTCGCAGATTTGTGACAGAAAATTTGTCGCAAAATCGGTTGCAAACAAATTCATCTCAAATTTTTTGCAACCAAAGATTTTGCAACGGATTTTTTCTGTCACAAAATCTATCACAAGTTGGAATTTGCTATAGATTTTTGCCAAAATTCATCGCAAAAAATAATTTTTTTAGTAGTGATTTCCAACTACAACAATCCAGGCAACAAGCTTTCTTTCTCCATAAGAGGCACTTTTAGCAGCCCTTCATGAACATGGTAATAAATATTGTTTACAGAGCATGACCAAGTGAAAAACGCAGCCGCCCAACCAGTCCAAACTTCTAGGCCACGGCCGAACCCCACAGTGAAAGTAGATCATAAATTACACAATATACGGGGTAGCTTGAGTTGCTAAGCTTCTCAAACATCTCAGCTAAGGTTTTTGACCCAACTTGTCGAAACTTATTCATCGTGCTATGATTGTTGTTTTTCAAAGCAATGTGATGGTTATGGTTGGTATGGCCTAATCCGTGCAGGCAGCCGCATGGCTGGGTGGGGAGAAGGCAGTTAGGATTGTGATTGGGGGTTGCAAAAGTGCAGTGTATATGGGTTGGGTTTGCCGGGGGTAACTGTCATGGCCAACCATCGTAAATTAGGGGTTGCAGAGGGCGTGGGGTGCATGGGTGGGTGGAATTATTATACAAATATAATTATATAGTGTATTTATATGTTCATGTATATATTTATATTTATTTATTAATATATATTATATACAAATATATAATATATTTATTTATATATGTATGTAAAAAATGAATAAAGTAGAATAAATTAGAGAATATATAATATGTTTTTTGGGGAAAGTTATAATTTTGGTACTCAAACATAGTCATTTATTCACTTTTTGTTGCTAAATAATTTCGAGTTACACTGTTAGTTCTCAATTTGTCATTTTTTTCTAACAAATTTCATCCTTAATGTTACTTATGTCGTTAAAACTGACAGAAAATGGTCATGTGACACTCACATGACCGCTCTTACATGAAAAAAAATCTAGACTAGTGGGTAACTTCACTTATTTTTCAATTTTATACAAAATTGACCATACTTACTTGGAACTTTGATCTTTGATCCTCCAGTTCTCCCCAAACTTCACGTGCTACACATAAAACACACACTTAGCCTCCTCAAAATGTCGCTACACGATCCATGATTCCTCCTCAATTGAGTATGCAATCCTCTATAGATGGCGTACACTAATTTGCAATCCATCAACTAGCAGAGACAGCAGAAGACTCCAAGTTCAATGACGTTTGGAAGAAAGTGATCCCGAATACAGATCCATCAAACTCCTTTAGCCTACATGGCTCTCCATCTGCTAACCCCATCCACCATCATTTACAAATTTACTACCAAGTTAGTTCTTCCTTATGATCCGGTCTTATTTGCCAAAGATGTTGATAAGGTCATATATAGTCCCAGCAACTATTGGATAGATGGTCATGTAGCTATAATTGCAGAGCTAATGCTTAGTATTTTGTAAGTTCATGATAGTAATGATGTAACCATATGTTTTCTAGTGGTGAACTATACTAACCCAAATTTGGTTAATTTGGAAAGGATTCGTAAAGTTCTAACAAAAGCTAAGCTTAGCATCAACTAATGTGGAGAAAGCTGAAGCAAAAATTGGCATAAATGTGCACAATGCTCTCAATACTGCTCTTGCAGGTTATAAGACTACTAGAGGTATGTTGGAATATTATGTGCACCAATATATTTTATTTATTATAGTAGCATAATTTAAGATTGAGTAATCAATATAAAAATAAACATATATAGGACAAAATTATAAAACAATTCAAAATTTGGTAAAGGATTCAAATTGGAAGCAAAAAATTGAGGACCAAATAAATATCGAGTTGAGGCCTGCACGAGTACATCTTTCTTAAGGTTTTATCCACCTTCTACTGGTGCCCAAGGTCATAATCTTTATTTAGTTTGACAGAGCCACGAACATATCTTATAGGAATAGACACTTAAGTCCTATAAATGTAGGTATTGTCTAGTGTTATTTTATAAGAAAAATTCATATAAACATTCAAGTATTCTAGTGTTCTAGGCATTCATTCTCACATATATACATACACATCTTCATTAAGTATACAGGTTCAAGTCGATTTGGTTTGGAGGTTCAACTAATAGGAGTGCCACATTTGACTGTTTGGAATCGTTGTATTTTAGAAGGTTGTTCATCAATAGTCTATTCATATAAGACATGTTCGTAGCTCTGTCAAACTAAATAAAAATTGTGACCTTTATTTTAACTTTCAAAGGACATGGGTTGCTACTCTTTGAGAAATTAGACATGACTGATGGAAGAATTAATTTTGGTCTCAAAAACCTAAAATTTAAAATAATCCTAATAATAATTATATAAAATAATAATAATTATTATTTCTGGATTATTATTATACACTATCCCCTCACTCTTATGTCTCAATCTTTAATTCAATTTTCTCATTTAATACTCATTAATTTTGGCACTAGAATATCTCATCAAAGAGATAAATTAATTTATTTAGGTGCTAAAATTCTAACAATCTCCCACATGAATGAGCAAATAGTCTAACAGATATGCTCATGGATGTAATTGCACAATAGAGGTTTAGCTCAAGTGATTTTGCATCAGGAGAAGTTGCTTTTGACTTTGAACCTTCCTTAGTGAGCACCATTAAATGCATTTGCCAACTAGTGAACATGATTTTTGAACTGTTCGATTTTTGTGTACATCAAGATAATAGTACTGCACACAATACTACTCAATAGTTAATTTTATGGTTTAACTATTTTATTCATTTCGGCCCTAAACAATTCTTAGTATTCATGAGTATTACGCTGAGAATTCAGCCTTAAAATTTCTCATAGGATTGGCCTAATTCCTACTTACATAGGTGACTTCTCATTAAGAGGTTCCTGCTGCAACCCCATTCAAAATATCGAGATATGAGAGCCATTAAAAGCGATGCTGAACCTAGAACATTTGCAATATTATTGTCTGCTCATCAACAGAATGGGTTAGAGGATTGTGACCCCCTATAATGCTTCTACATCGAGTCACAATTGCATAACTTGTTTTTCCTTTTGAACTTACTTCATGGGGTCTCCAATCACATAGGTAGGGTTCTCTTTATGGTGACTCAGTTAATTAAAGGTTCAAACCCATTTCCTCTAATGATTTATTCACTTGCTTTCTATTTACACCTTTGGTTAGCGGATCCGTAAGGTTGTCTTTAGACTTCACATAGCTAATTGAGATAACTCCATTAGAGAGCAATTGTCTAACGGCGTTATATCTCTTTAGTATGTGTCGAGACTTGCCATTGTACATACTGCTTTATGCCCTTCCAAAAGCGATTTCACTATCATAATGAATGCAAATTGTAGGCACAGGTTTAGTCTAATTTGGAATATCTTCCAAAAATTGGCATAACTATTTCGCTTCCTCACCTGCTTTATCCAACGCGATGAACTCAGATTCCATCGTTGATCTAGCTATGCAAGTTCACTTTGAGGATTTCCACAATATGGTAGCTCTACCTAGCGTGAACACATATCCACTCATGGACATGGACTCATTTGAGTCAGATATCTAGTTGGCACCACTATATCCCTTAATCATAGTTGGATATCTGCTATAATGCAACCCATATTTTGTTATGTGTTTTAAATATCTTAATAGTCTAACAATGGCATTCCAATGCTTTTGTCCAAGGTTGCTTGTATATCTACTTAGCTTACCAAAATGCATATGTAATGTCTGGCCTCATGCAGTTCATTATATAAATGAGGCTTCCAATTATATGTGTGTACTCCACTTGAGCCTTTCTTTCACCTTTATTTTTGGTAAGCTATTGGTTTACATCTACTGGTGTTTTCACCGGGCTGCTAGTAGGATCTATAAACTTTTGTAATTCTTTCTCAATATAGTGAGATTATGTTAATGCTATACTATTAGGTGTTCTTATAATTTTAATTTTGAGTATGCCATTAGTAAGGCCTATATCTTTCATATTGAAATTGCGACTTAGCAATTTCTTTGTCTCATTAATTATGTCGCTGTTGCTTCCCATGATTAACATATCATCTACATATAAATATACAATGACATATTCAGTTGGTGTACCTCTAATACACACACACTTGTCACACTCATTAATCTTGAAGCCGTTGGCTATCATTACATGATCAAATTTAAGATGCCATTGTTTAAGTGTTTGTTTTAAATCATATAAAGATTTAATTAATTTACACACTTTTTTTCTTGCATGGAGCCACAAACCCTTTAGGGTCACCATTTAAAAATATCATCTTTACATTCATTTGATGTATCTCGAGATTATTAATAGCATCAAATGCAATTAAAAATCAAATAGAAGTTATTCTAGTGATTGGCAAGTACGTATCAAAGTAGTTAAGACCTTTCTTTTGTCAATGCCCTTTGACTACTAGCCTTGCTTTGTACTTGTCTATTGTACCATTAGCTTTCATTGTCTCCTTTAAAATCCTTTTACACCTGAAAGGTTTATTTCCAGGAGGCAAATCTACTAGTTCCTAAATATGATTATGCATGATGAACTCTATTTTACTATTTACTGCTCCCTTCCATAAAGAAGCTTCAAGAGTTGTCATAGCTTTGATAAACATTCGTGGTTCACTTTCTAATATGTAAGTCAAGAAGTCGGATCTAAAATATTTAGCCATTCTAGCTCTTTTGCTACGTCTCGGCTCAAAATCCCCTTTGCTTGATTCTTGAGTTTCTTGAGGCCGTTTAAATATCACTCGTTCCTCTTCTTTTTTTCATGAAAATATTTCTTCAAAGAAGCTTACATTCCTTGACTCGATTATCGTATTGACTTGAATATTGTCAATATCATATTTATGTACAAGGAATCGATAGGCAACACTATGTTATGTGTAACCAATAAAGGTTCTGTCAACTGTCTTAGGTCTTATTTTGACCATTTAAAAAGGTGGAACTTTTACTTTAAATAGACACCCTTACACTCGAAGATATTGATAAGATTGTGGGTGTCCTTTCCATATCCCATATGGTGTTTTTTGTAATTTTTTATGGGGTATCTTATTAAGTAAATGGTTTGTAGTCAATACTTCTTTTCCCACATATTTTGAGGTGCCCCTGCATTAATTAATAATGCATTCATAATTTTTTTTAAAGTTCAATTTTTGTGCTCAGCAATATCATTTGATTGTGGTGCATAAAATGCTGTTACTTCATGAATTATTCCATGTTTAGCACAAAAGTCATCAAACAGATGAACATATTCACCACCTGTATCATTTCTTAGTATTTTTATTTTCTTTTCAAGTTGATTCTCAACCTCATTCTTGTAATGTTCAAATACTTTAATAGCTTCATATTTGCTAGAAAGTAGATAAACATGATAATATCTTGTGCAATCATCTATGAAAGTCATAAAGTATTTTTTTTCCACCTCCTGATTACACCATTTTAAGTCGCATATGTTTGTGTGAATTAAAGTTAATAGTTCAATGTTTCTTTCTATTGTCTTAAAAGGAGTTTGTCATTTTTGCCTCAATACAAATTTCATACTTAGTTTTTATGTCAAAATCCAACTTAGGTAGAATTCCACTTTTAGCTAGTTTACTTAAAGTACCAAAATTTACATGCCCTAATCTATGATGCCATAAATCTAGAGACTCAAATAAGTAAGTCGAATTTACTTTATTTCCATTAATAACAACTTTTAGTACATTTTTAGGTATGATGGCCATTACATTCATTTTAAAAAGACCATCACATAAATATCCTTTTTCGACATACACACTATTTTTTGTAGGTACAAATTTGTCTGATTCAAAAACTAGTCTAAATCCATTCTTGTTAAGTATAGGACCTGACACTAAATTTTTTTTTATATTCGGCACATGAAGCAAATTGTTAAGAGTCAGCTCCTTCCTATAGGTCATTTTGAGCACCACTTTTCCAATTCCGAGCACTTTGGAAGCTGATAAGTTTTCCATAAACAAATTCTCATCCTTTGTATTCTCATAAGTTGAAAGCAGGCTTCTATTTGAGCACATGTATTGAGTGACCCCAATGTCCACCCACCACTGCTTAAGATTTTCTATGAGATTCATCTCAGAAATCACAACTGATAAGTTCAAGTCACTAACACCATTTGATAGATTGTCCACTTCTACAACATTGGCATGGACAGTTTTTCTCTTCCTTGATGGCCCGCCCTTTTTCGGAGTCCCTCCTTATTAATAGTTTTGTAGTCTTTAGCCTTGTGCCCTGGTTTGCCACACATATAACAGTTGCCCTCAAACTTCTTTTTCTTTTACTCACCTTGTTGGCTGGGTGAGTCTCTTTTTCACTTATTTGATGGCCCTTACGCCACCACATTTGCTTTGCTCTCATAAACATTGCTACCACCTCTTCTTTTAGGAAGTCGATTATCTTCCTCTATCCTTAGACTCAAAATCAAGTCCTAAGGTTCATTTTCTTGCGCGCCGCTACTTGGAACGCTTCTCCAAGTGCCATTCCTTCGGCAGCCAACTCATGTAGTATCATTTGATACTCATTCACCTGCGACATCACAGATTGGAATCAACCATTAAAAATTCAAGGAACTTACCAACAATAAATTTCTTCGTGCCAGCATCTTCCGTCTTATATTTTCTCTCAAGTGATTCCCAAAGTTTTGTAGCCGTAGCAATTGAATTATAAACATTGTACAATGCATTATCCTACCCATTATGCATATAATTTTTGCACAAGAAATCTCCATGATTCCATGCATCAACAGTCACTACGGTTTGCATATCCGAATTTTCCCTTGATGCAGGACATTCTTCCCACAAGAACCTCGCAAAGTTTAAAGTGGTAAGATAAAATAGCATTTTTTGTTTCCATCTCTTGAAATCTTTCCCATTGAATTTTTCTGGTTTCTCTGCTTGTCCAACTGCGACAGGAATAGAAGCAACGGCTACTGAAAGAGGTGCAACGGGAGCATTCGGTGTTCCACAGCCAATACCCACCACGTTGGGCTCATTACGAACATTTGGCATATCATTGTTTGTAGCCATAATTAATTTCTATGAAAAAATTATGAGGAAAATTATAATTAATTTCTACAAAATAATTATGTGGAAAATTCTCTCTTTTAGATTTGAATAGAAGCAATGTATACAAAATGATAGAATATTATAACAGAATGTATTTCAATATGAAGAATTATGGCACTAGTCAGTGGTCAAGCAATTAATAGGACCATACATATTATTATCAAGAAGTTAATTTAATGCAGTAAAGCACAGAATCTCTTCCAGAATTCATTATAATCAACCAGGCATATTGAGAATTTAAAGTCCAATTTATTTTTCTACAGTTAAAAGAGCCAGTAAGCATTCTAATGGTAATATTTTTTTTCTTCTTAAACAAAGACAACAATGTTGCTAACTAATGAAAAGATTAACACATTTATTTGAAATGTAGCATCAGACTTTGTTGGAATAATAAAGCTAAGATTTTTTTCTTAATTACAACCAAAGTCTAAGTGGACTTATGACATAGAACATACAGGCAAGAGTAGTAATATACTAGGCAACCTTTTGTAAATTTTGAAGCAAATAAATTCAAACTATAATTTCTATTATGCTACTGAATGCTATAGAGGGATTAGAGACTAAAAAACCTTAACTATGTTGGAATATTATGTGCACCAATATAGTTTATTTATTATAGTAGCATAATTCAAGATTAAGTAGTCAATATAAAAATAAACATGTATAGGACAAAATTATAAAATAATTCAAAATTTGGTAAAAGATTCAAACCAAAAGCAAAAATTTGAGGACCACATAAATATCGAGTTGAGGCTTACACGAGCATAGCTTAAAGTTTTATCCGCCTCCCACTAGTATTCGAAGACTATTGACGAACAACTTTCTAAAATACAACAACTTCGAACAGTGAAAAGCGGCGCTCCTATTGGCTGAACCTCCATACTTAATGAAGATGTGTATGTATGTATGTGAAAATGAATGCCTAGAACACTAAAATACTTGAATGTTTGTATGAATTTTTCTTATAAAATAACACTAGACAACGCCTATATTTATAGGACTTAAGTGTCTATTCCTATAAGATATGTCCGTAGCTCTGTCAAACTAAATAAAGGTTATGACCTTTATTTTGAATTTCAAAAGACATGGATAGCTACTCTTTAAAAAATTAGACATAACCATTGGAAGAATTAATTTCGGTTTCAAAAATCCAAAATTTAAAATAATCCTGATAATAATTATATAAAATTATTATTATTATTATTATTATTATTATTGTTATTATTATTATTATTATTATTATTATAATTATTATTATTATTGTTGTTGTTGTTGTTGTTGTTGTTGTTGTTGTTGTTGTTGGATTATTATTCTATACTGTCCCCTCACTCCCATGTCTCAATCTTTAATTCAATTTGCTCATTCAATACTCATTAATTTTGGCACTAGAATATCTCCTCAATAAGATAAATTAATTTATTTATGTGCTAAAATTCTAATAGACAAGTTTTCAACACTCATAGTCTCTCCCTCATCCATCTTTGTTGTTTGCTTGAGTAAAAGTTACTTTTGTACCCATTTGCAAGAACAGGTTTTCAGCTCATTATCAAATAGAATATCTTGAGTTTTAATATGAAAACATTTTTTAGAAAAAAAAAATGACTAAATCCTAAGTCTCCCCCAAGTTCCAAGCCCTAAATCCTCAAATTTTCTAGTCTTAAATCCCTACTTTTTTAGTGAAAACTTTAATCTGACAAAAATTCCGACATAAGTTCATTTTATCATACCCAAGTGCATACAAGTACTTAAATGTGAAAATAACCATTTACTGGAGTACACCATCTATAGAGGATTGCGGCAACAGTTCAAATTAGGGAATGTGATTCCAGTTTGTGTAGCACCACCAATTGCTAAGACCCTTGCTGCAAATCTTCTAGTAATGACAGAAGCTGCTACAACATCAACTTCATGACCATCATTTGCAATGCTAGCTTTTAGTTTGAGCAGGCTAGTTGTGAATTAAAAACAAGAAAAAAAAATCGCCCATATTATTAATTAGCGACATCTCTTTTAGGTTCTACATATTACTTTTTTGTTCCTTAATATGTTACAATAACATCTATATAATGCCAGTAGCTCCTAACAGTTTGGATCAGAAGTCTTACTAAATAGTTTTCTATTATTCTTATTTACCTTAAACTAACATAATTGATCAATAGTAGTTAAATTGACATGTGATATATTTATTGCATTAGTGCTAGGGGAAATGAAGTAGTAAATTAGTTGCAAGGAGAGTGGGATGGTTGCAGATGAGCAATGAAATTAGCATAGACAAAACGAGCAATGATAAGCGCATACATAGGCCGTTTAATATGCCTGTCAGAGAGATTAATTAATTAGTCATGTTAGCCCCTTCACCAATTTGTTAGAGCATTGCATTGGAGTTCTTTGTAGACACAGTCTTGTCTCTGTCACTTTCTTTTTTAATTATTCTTGAATTAATCTCTTTTTACAATAATTTACTAGTCAGTGTTTGTATTTCAAGTTTTCAGTTTGCAATAGTTGTTGGAGGGGTATGAATTTGTTGACAGGTATTGTCATTATTTACAATTGTTGGTATGCTATAAACAAGGTATTGGAAGATGGAAAAAAATGGTCATGTGTGTGCATGACCACTTTCTATCAACCTTAACACTACAAGTAAAAGTAAGGACATAACTTGTTAAGAAAATGATAGTTTGAGGACAAAAGTGTTACTCAAAATTATTTAGGGATAAAAAGTGAATAAGTGATTATGTTTGAGAACCAAAATTATAATATTTTCCATGTTTTTTGCTTATTTCTTTTCATAATGGGTTTTTCTACCTTTTTCAATTTTTATAGGGGATAAAATACAACTTTTCCGTAATAAGAAGAAGAAGATGAAGAAGAAGAATAAAAAGTGACAGATGAATTGAGGTAAAATATAAAATCTTAAATTGAGACTAAAGTGGAACATAAAATTTTAAATTGATAATTTTGCCCTTAAAAAGGTCAAAATTGATCAATTTTCTGATCAAAATACTGTCAGAAAATAATTTTGAGGACTAGAATGAAATGATATATTAATGTCAAGAGCTAAAAGATGAACTTTTGAAAATTAAGGACTAAAGTGATTCTAAAGTAAAACTTTAGAAACTAATTATGTGATTTACCCAAAAATGTGATCAAAAGCAAAGATTATTGATATATTATCTAAATTTCACATATTTTTTTAATTAGAGTACAATTCTTACAAAGCTTTCCATATTTCGCAACTAAATTAAATAAATAATTTTACTTCTTCTAACACAACTACATGTAGATACATATTGAGCAAAAACTATAATTAAATCTTTTTGCATCTTTTAATTATTTTCCCTGTGTTTTTTTTGGGAAAAAAAAAGGTTTATTATCTTAAATACAAGTTGCAAGGTTGTCTCTGCCTCCTCTTCTTTCTATTTTTTAATATTTCATTTGAAAGCATATTATTATTATTATTATTATTTATTTATTTATTTTGTAGGGTTGTTGAATTTGAATTCAA
>JACGDI010005612.1:12683-136508 GCA_014898725.1 Jacaranda copaia
AGGAGAGCTTGAAGGGCTTCAAAGATAGCAATTTAACTAGAAGTTTAGATAGCAAAAGTATAAATGGATTCGATTATCCTCCTATTTATAGGCATTCGTGCATGGGAATCCAAGTAACTATTATGATGATAGCCCGCCCCCAGTACGCTTTGTATTCTATGCACTAATAGTCGCATTAAATGCAGAAAAACTACCTCAAACCCTAGTCGACAGTTTAAAAACCCAGGTTGAGGATTCAAAAATCCTAGTCAAGCATGGTAACTGCCATAATTGAATATAAATTCCCTACTCATTCTCGTTGACAAGCTCAACCAGGACTGTGAGTTGGGAGGACTCATGATATGGGATAACCTAGTAGGCCCAACAGGCCCAACATTAAGTGAGATAGCCCAGGAGGCCCAACATCAAGTCTGTTTGGTCCACTGATATCGACCTCACTTGGTAGGATCCGCAGTCAACCCGCATCGACCTTAGGACAACTTCAGGTATTTCAATAGTCAGGTTTAGTCGACATGTATCGACCTCAAGACCCACTCCAGCATTGACTCAGATCTCTGCTGTATTTATTAGTCTGACAGGTTGTATGCCTCCGCATTAATAACACGTGACAACCGGTACAGCTGCTGCCACCAACTCTGCCAACCCTACCACCACCTTTGACAGAGAGGTGCCTCTAGAGGTACTATTCATTCAAGAAAATTGGAGATTTAGCTACCTAAAATAGTACCAAAATCTAGACATAGAATGACCACCAACCCTCTGGCAAAGACAAAAGTCACTACACCTGATAAGGGTACTAGTGTCAAATCACGCCTGGAGAAGCTATAAATACTTCAGATTCAACTACGCTCAAGGTAATATTTAATATGTTATAAGCCTTATACACTTTCTATATTCTGTTCAATCTTTATATATCGACCAAAACTAATTTGAACATCGGAGTCCCTTAGCCGGGGGTACTTCAGCTAGTTTAACGTGTGTTATGATTGCAGATCTCAGATCGCAAGAGATATATAGCTTTGAGTACTCAACCTCCCTGGTCGACTTTACCCCAAACACTACCTTGTCACTATACGCGACTTTTTGCTGCATCAACAATGAATATCAAGATAAATACTTAAGCTCTGTTCTTTTGCGTTTTAGTTGTTTTCTAAAAAAATTTTTAGGAGAATGGGTTTTGAGGAGAAAATTTGGAAAATGTGTCAAGCGTTCTTTTTTGTTTTAGGAAAACATGAAAAATAAATTGAGAATGAGTTATTTGTTCTTTAGTGTTTTGGAGAGAAACAAACTGTACTGTAAATGTCAAATTAATTGATTTTTTGTTGAGTTTATAAGATAAAAGTGATTTTTTTTAATGTAATATGTATATTTGTGTGTATATTTATAGTTGGATGATGTGTATGTATATATATGTGAGTAATGATTGATATATGATTGTGAGAAAATGATGTGTTATTAATTTAATTGGTTATTTATTTTAAAATTTATATTTTTATAAATTTAACAATGGTAAATGATGTATTATTTGGAAGAAAATATTTAGTAATAAATATTAATTATTTACAAAATCATAATTATATCTTAAATATAAAAAATCAGCTTACATCATAATTGTTAATATTGGCTTATATGAAAAAAGTAATTATTGTACATTAATTATAAACTAATTAATTACTATTTATTAAATAAAATATAATTATTTAAATATTAATTATTTATGATTTATGTACAAATAAACTTAGTTATTGATTTAAATAAAATAATTTATTTAATAAGTTATATATATAATACTTAATAACGATTCATCTAAGTAAATAAAATAAATAATTTTATATTATATGAAATTAAGTCATCTTAAATTATTTATTAAATAAATAAATATAATATTTAATTATACGTGAAATATGAAATATAATTAATATATAAATAACAAGTTAATTAAATAATTAAATAAATTAATTTAATATGTTATTTAATTACTTTAACTCATTATTTGATTAATACATTATCTAGTAACAATCAAATAATTTTTACTTAAATTTAATTAATTTTCTCGATAATTAATTTAATTATATTAATATCAATTTATTAAACATAGTAGATTATTAAATAAATATCGCACTATAATTAAATTTTTTATTATAATTTTAAATAAATGTGAAGATTAATATTTAATAAAAATTAATTGTTTGAAGAAGATTAATTTATTTATTATATCAAATTAAAACATCTTAAGTTAATTCATTAAATGAATTAATGTAATATTAATTAATACATTAAATATTCAATATAGCTAACACATTATTTAATTAATTTAATTCGTTATTTAGTAAATAAATGTTTTAGTAATAATATAAATAATATTTAATTAAACTTAATTAATTTTTTGATAATTAATTTAATTAAGTTTGTAAACATGAGTTTTAGAATTTTATAACTAGCAAAATTTTAATATTTTCATATATATGTATATATATTTATAAATGAGTGATGTGAAAGGTAGAACGAGAAAATGAGAGAGTAGGTATCGCTTTTAAGGTGTAAAACATTTTGAGATTTTATTGGGAGGAATTTTTTGGGTATAAAAAATTTGTGTTTTGAGAAAATAATTGAAGAATGTATATACTTTTTGAAATCATTCTAAAAATTGAAAAATATATTGCAAAAATGCAGAAGAACAAAGCCTTAATGTTTCTATTACTATGGACACCAAATTTCATTTTCTGGTAAATGGATGTTGATTCTAGTCTCTTCTCACTCTCAATAGGGATTGGTTTGTGCATATAGGGGTTGTTCGGTTTCATTTTCACAAGCCATTTTCACATTTTTTATTATTTCATAAATTAAAACCATCACTCTTTACTCATTTTCACTCAATATCATTTTTATTTTTATTTTCAAAATACATTTCTCAATAACCTTTATATCTTCTTTCTCTATTTCATTATTTTTATCTCTCTCCACCTACAACCTATTAAAACCAACATAATCATTATATTTTCAAATATTTCATTCAAATACATTTTCATTTTCACATCACATAGCTAATTTTCATCAAAATAGAAATACTGTAAACTAAAAATAAAAATGTAAATAAAACCAAACAGCGCCTTACAATCCCAATTAAGTTAGGTGGAGATCATATGATTTGTTTTTCCTATAAGGTGTGCATTTTTTCCACACCAGAGAAATATTTTACCACATTGATGAATTCCCATTTCCGACCGTCTAATTCGCCTGCGGACAAAAAAGTCAACGCCACGAGGAAAACTAGTCTATAATCAAGAGTTGAAATTTCATTCCATCTGCTGCGTTGAAATTGAAATTTCAGAGAAATTAATCAGGTGGCGTGACCTCTTGTGGCATTCTCTATAAATGGCAGGTAAATTCAAAAGAAATTAAAATAGCAGCCTTTTTCAGGGTGGGATTCTATTGGTGGTGTGATTCCTCCTAATCTTACATATGACTTATTTAATTAATTATTAATTTACCATCACTCTCCAAATGATCTTATAGGATATGATTGGTTAATTTGACTATTCTTTCAACCACAACAAATAAATGACTTAATTTATTTACGTTAAACACGTTTAACAAGAATTAGGACAAAAGTAACTGAATGCTCTATAATGTCAATAATTGTAAAGAAATCAATGGAACTATTTGAAAAAATCTTGTCAATTTGATGTTATGGTTTTTTATGTGGTGACAATGTTATAAAAGAAGAGTTTAAATAACATAAAACCAATTAATGAATATGTACCTAAGTGTATGTTGATGTCTACCACACGGCAAAGCCCATTTTCCAATTAAAATCAAAGAATTAGTCTTACCCTAATTGTTAGTTTTCAACCATGTTTTAAAAATCGGACTGGACCCGTGATTGGTGGCCAATCTAGTCCGGTTGAAGCATAAGAACTAGTAGAGATCAAAATCGGTCAAAACCGGACTGGTTCAACCGGTTCACTTGTTTTTTTTTTTTTTATTTAAATTTTATATTTTTTTAAGAAGAAAAAAAGTGAAAAAGAAAAAAAGAAAAACTATGAGTTAAAGATGTTGATTAAAGATTTTGGACATGTAATTTTTTGAAACATGAATTTATTTCTTGAAATTTAATGAAGTTGTAGTTATATGTGAATGCTTATATTTAATTTGTTATTTTATTTTGTTTAATTTCTCTTAAATTATGTTGAATATTTAGTATAGAAGAATGTATTTTTACTTTGAGTTGAAGCAAGAAACAAATAATTACTTAAATCAATATGAAAAATTATTTTTTTATTTATTTATAGTTGATAAATTATGAAATAGTATTATTTTATGAAAAAATGTACTTAAGTTGAATTTTTTTCAAATAATATTCTTTTTATATCAATTGAAGGTTTTATTTTTTTATAATATTAGAATATTATATATATATATATATATTTATAAAATTAAATATAATTATTATGTCATTATGACATTATACCAGTTCGACCAATAGTCGAACCGATTGAATCAATAACCAATAAGGTCATTGATTTATTGTCAGGTTCAATTTTAAAAACATTGGTTATCAATCAACATATTAGTTGGAAATAACCCTGAAATTTCATGGATTCATATAATTAAGGTATTTGTAATCCCAATTTGCCATGGATATACTGAGGAAGGTTATATTTGGCGGTGACATTTGGCCGTTGGATAGTGTGGCCGAGTTGAAACATAAATAGTCTTATGAATTTGCTGTGTGACTTTTTTGGAACAACAGATGCGTACACGAATTTGATGATGCGTTGGTAAGGTTCAAACTCAAACATGCATTTTTTTTTTATAAGATTGCAGTTTGATGGGACAGCTTATTTATTTATTTTCAAAATTGTGCAGTTGGGATCTGGTCAACCTTAGCTCCATCAAATTTAAATTAGCTTATCCCAACATTTTATTTTTAATAAAAATGATGTATTTGTTATGTAATTTACTTTATTAGTATTTATCTAGACCATCTTTTGAAATATGAAGTTGCTATATCTAGATTATCTTTTAAAATATGAAGCTCTTAGAGTAATTATTTGATACTAGTAATTTGGGCACATTTAATATATGTATTAAAATTTTCATGGTATAGAATAGATAATTTATTTTTTAATATAATATTAATTTTTAATACCATTTGATATTTATTTGAATTTTTACATGAATAATAATAATAATACAAATGTTAAGATAAAATGATAATTATGGGTATAGAATATGTGGGTTGTAAAGGTAATAATTATAATAATAATAATAACCCATTTGCCATATCTATGTCGATAATCTAACAAATACAATTTGTATATTTATATTCATTATGTTTATTACCTCATGTGTGGCGTGGTTTAGACTTTTTTCACCACAGCTTCAATTCCCATCATTTTTTGTGGTTGTTTCCTATGAATTTTGGTATGGCCTTCCTTACGATGTATTTAATCAGGATACAATGTCAATTTCAGGTTTTTTAGCCATTTTTCGGTCTTCTAAGGTAAGGTGGACTTGGGTTGGCTTTGAAGAATTAGATAAACGTTAGCCCTTCACTATATATAGAATTACTTTCCAGATCTTCATTTCGGCCCCTAGAAGTTTTCCACCACTTTCAATACGGTTCGATAACTTCTAACCGCCTCAATGTGGTAATGTAACTTCTAACCACCTTACACTGTAGCCCACAAGCTTCAATTAAGTCCTCCAACTTTAGTACCTTGCACATTGACTCCTCTCAGCTTCAAAATGCTGGCAATTAATTTTAACCTGATTAATTCTCTAGTCCTCATATTTTCAAAATATCCCCTTGAGACCCTATTTACTTTAAGTTTATTTTAATTAAGGCTTAATCTACTTGCTTGTCATTTCAATTTTCCTCAAGGTTTAAATCAATTTTATTTCTTTAAACTCTAGTCAATTAATCTTCTTGGTATTCAAAATTTGGGTTATTACAATTATAGAATCGGGCCCCAAATGTTAGCCCTAATGTAGAGGCTTTATTTTTTGGAGCCACAATACCTTAAAAGTATGCATTTCCTTGTCCTAGGCACAAGTTTTATATTATGGACATGAATATAAGCGGGATAGTCAAATAGTTATAAGTTCGAGCAGTTAGCAAAAGAACTTGATCATTTATCTAGATAACTTAGGGAATCAAGGGTAGTCAATGGTACTTGTTTACCAAATAACAAGCTATGCCGATCCACCCTAAAAATCGTTGGGCAAACTTGCATTAAAGAAAATGTACCCCAATTCCTACAAGAGAGTCTTTTCATCTATCCTGCAACTTTATTTTATTTTTTGGTATGTGCATGACTATGGGGGTGTCTCATAATCCTTTTTTGGCTATAGAACTTTTGGAATTCTTTGTTATAGAGGTCCAACTAGTTTTTAGTCCGGAAGTGCTTAATCAACTTGTTAGTCTGCTTTTCAATCATTGTCTTCTATTACTTAAACATGACAAACACCTCGTCTTTGTGATTTAAAGAATAAGGCCAAACCTCCATGAGAAGTCATCAATAAGTGTCAACAAATATCAAACACCTCCCTTTGATGGAACTTGGGAAGTTTCCTAAAGGTCTGAATTAATGTAGTCCAGATTACCTTTGGTCCTATGAATAGTCTTACCAAACTTCACCATGTGCTGCTTCCTAGCAACATATTGCTTATAGAAGTTCAAATGCGCATTTTTCAAACTATAGAGTAAACACATTAGCTCAACTCTATCATCCTCTTCTCACTAATATGCTTTAGACTCATATGCCATTACTTGGTGATATTCCTGCCTAAATTAGACGATGAAGCTGCCATATTGCATATAACCATATTAACTAATAGAACATAAATGCCATTCCATCTCTCCCTTTCACGAAAATTAATGCACCCTTGGAAATCCAAATGATTCCATTTTAAGCTTTATACATATTCGTATTTCAATTCATTGAGGTTTTAATATCCTAATTGAAATAGCACCTCCCATACAATATGGTAGCAACCAATTGTTTATACGATTTGGACAAGTAACATACAAGGATTAAAGTGTAGTCCTCATCATCAATTTTAACATCAATATTACCTAAGTTTAAGATTATTTTATTAAAATGATTTATATACAACTCAATGGGTGTACCTTTTTTCATCATGAACATATATGAGTCCAACTTTAGGTACAATTGATTTGTGATAAACTATATTAAGTATAAACTGTCAAGTTTCAATCACAAAGCCATCAATATTTTCTCTTCAGCTAACTCTCTTAGAGTGTTGTCACTTCCGCTAACTCTCTTAGAGTGTTGTCACCAGTGACAACACTAATGAATTGAAAACTTTCTCCATGAACTCATGATTTTCCTCCTCTTAAAACATCTAGTTAGATATTTCTCTATTCGTTAGATCTTTCTGCAAACCCTACTCATTAGAAAATGCCTATATCTTCAATTTCCACATGTAAAGTCAATTTTCTCATTAATAATTTCTCCACTTTGCACTCTATGATAGACATTCTTTGCAGTTAAACTTACTTTTATATTTGTTTGTTATGCTACATTCTAGCTAATGGATATGTGAATACAATATAAGATTTAAGGTGGTTTGACTTCAATCACCTATATCTATGTTGCAAAGAGATATATTGAGTCTCACTATCATCAATCCTAGGAGTACAGAGACATTTCTCAAGCTCACAACACCCTATTCCCTCAATATGTTTAAAACACTCAAACCTGCTCCCATTCAAAGTGTTTCTCATGTTTAGAATATAACATCTCACAAGGGCAATCTTGATACAAAATTCTGAGTTAGGGTTCGATAATAAAAAATAAAATAAAAAAATAAGAAACTAATGTCTGTCGATAGCTATGACATTGATTTTTTGCATCGCGACCTTGAATTGATGTCTTGCAAGAATGCTTGCTACTACCTTAGCACCACGACTTTGCTTTGAATCCTATGGCACCAACCTCCTACTTTGGTGGAGTAAAATCACTCATCTCCAATTTAAGCAGTTCAAACAGTATGACTAATGAGCAAAAATTAAATAAATATTACTCTTCTACAAATTAAAAATTTAAACATATATGCAATGAATGTATCACGACTGTTAATGTCACATTAGTATCAAATGCAAAACTAATAATTTAATGTCAAAATATAACTAGCAAATATCTAATAAATTAATAGTATCAAGTAGAGTTTGAACTTAAGACCTGTTGACTATGCAGTCTCAACTCTTTTATAAATTCTTATACTTTGTTAGACTATTATCAAAATTATCATTTTTCTTGAAAATTGTAACCAAATTTAAAAACTTATCATTTGTCGAATGATGAAAAAGTATTATTTTGAACACAAATGAATGCTATTTATTATCATCTTGAGAGATTTCACTCACAATGCTCAAGGGGAATACTTTGATTAAATAAATAAAAGTGCTGGGTGGTGTGTTTGAAAGAAAGAGAGTCTTGCATAAAATATATAAATAGTTAATGTTTATAAATGTAACAGATTGTAGAGTGCAGTGGTTTTAATGATTCAATCTAAAGCTGATTCAAAAATGGTTAATTAGGAATAAGTAGCTAAAGTTACTTTCATTCTTTAATTCAATCCCCACATGTTTTTTTATTGGTTTGCACTCCCTAACTAAACTTTATTTTTTGGAATCACTCCCCACACCGATTGCATAAGTACTAAAATATCCCTCATTTGGCATTGAAATTAAAAAATGACAAGAGCTTTATTCACTTTCCTGAAAATGACATGAAGACACGTGGCCACATTTTGTCCTTCTTGGTTCCCTCATCCACGACTCTCTCTTCATTCCTCTCCATTTTCCTCTTCATCTAAAAAATTATTATAACTATTGGGCTCCTCTCATTTCATTTTTCTTCTTCGTGTTGTGAGTGGTTTGTGTTGGAGGATTGATGTAGCATTTGAATTCCTATTTTTTTCCATTTGCTTGTATTTTTTTCTAAATGATTATATGCCTAAGAGATGGGTGAATTAGGCCTAAGAAATTTTAATGCAACGGAATATTATCACTGAATGGACTTTTTGATCTTTCAAAACTGTTTAAGTCTTTTGTAGAAAAAATTTTTAATTATTGACTGAAATTTGTAAATACCAGTCAGATCAGTGATAAGAAAATCAGTAAAAATAAAAGTAAAAGACAATGATATTTATAGAGGTTCAGCAAGCCTACGTTCTCTACCTAAGCTTTCACTTATGATTTTAAATATATCAAATTAATAAGTGTATGAGAATGTTTTTACAAATAAACAATAATTTGACAGTAACAAAAGTGTAAGGAACAGAAACACCCTAGCAGGGTGAAAAACCAGCTCTTCGCAAAGAGCTACACTAGAATCCCAGATGGGATGAGACAAGTTCCAGAACACTATTGAAACCAGCTACTTGTGAATAGGTGCGAGGGAACTTCTACTAAATTCACTTGCACAACCTCTATGGATTGATGCACGAGTTGCTGCCACTTTGTACGACAAGCACTAATCTCTTCTTTCAGAATGAAACTAGGAACACTACAAAAATTTCCAGGCAGTACGACAAGCTCTAGTCTTTTCACGTAGTCCCTCAAGAGCAAGTATGACTCCCGTCCTTCTTCACCATTAGGTCATTCGAGACATAAATTGCCTTATCCTTATCTCCCCAAGGTCCATCAAAGGTAAGATCCACTTGACCTTCTTCACCACAAGGTCCCTCAAAACACACATAGAGCAAGAAATAAGCAACCATTATGCACAATAATGTGTAAGAGACTATCGCACAACTTCTCAAAACACTTAACAAAGTTCTTTCCCAACTTAGCAATTCACCTTTAGAATGCTGCAAATTTTTCAATATATAGATGTACTACTAGCAGCTATAAGTTCCAGTTTGGTAAGTGACCGTTAGAAATAAGAGAATAACTCATAAGGCGAGAAGCCGTTAGAGTCATGATTAATGCATAATTATGGACTCAATTAATGATGGCAGCAAAATTGATCTTTTTTCCTATTAAATGAAGATATGAATCTTAGGGTAGAATCTTTAAGTGATCATGTTAAATAAGGAAAGTTAATTCCAGCACATTTTGACAGATTCTTGTAGATTAATAAGGAAAGAATAGTTTAAAATAATTATGGCATCTAAATCAGACAAATAAATTTAGTAGACTAGAGATGCAAGATTTAGAGCCAAGAAGGATAGACTTTCTTAGTATGAAAGATATGAGAATCAATCTAGATGATTTTTATGGAAAACAGATTCTAGATGAGATTTGTAAATTCTCTGCCATTCATTTGAAGATAATTTAATGTCCATGCAGAAAAAATGCTCTTTCCTTAAAGTATTAAGAGGGTTATCAATAGAAAAAGGAAAGAAGCCATTAGTTAATTATTCCACATATTGAATCTAGCCATGATAAGTACATGTTTAAATTTAAGATTAGCAACATGATTTTCCTTCCATAAATAAAAGATGTGATGTGCTAAATCAAATATGAAAATATGATGTCAAAATCAATATAAGGGAAGATAAGCTATAGACATCTCAAGATATCTTCTAGATAACATAAGACAAGTTCTAGTAGATTTATGGAAATAATTCACATTAATCGTGCAATAAATATTGTCATAATCAAAACTCTAAAACTCATGCAAAATCATCAAAAGGTTTAACATTTTTTCTTCATTTTCATCCACATCCATCAAATTAGAAAAAAATAATGATGATTTGAGAGAAAATTTGGCCAAAGGTAGTTGAGGCGTATTTCTTGGTGGAATGGTGGTGTAATGGACTTGGCCCATGAAGACTTCTAGGTGCCATGGTTATTTCTATTGCTATTTTTGCTTAACAACTCTTTATATATATATATATGTGTGTGTGTGTGTGTGTGTGTGGGTAAAGTTAGGAATGTGATGAATAGAAAGATGAGATGAGATGAGAAGAGGTATAATAGAATAGTAGTGTGCGTTTTTGCATACAAGGCTTGTGTGAGGCAATTTGGCAATTTGAAATCTGAATGTCTTTTTATTTTTTAGTTATCATTTCCTTGATTGCAACCATATTCTTAACTTTAATTGTAAGTTATTTCATAGTGAAGGTAATTTCTCTGTCATTTACTATTTTAATACTTGTTATCATTAATATATATTTTACTCAATTATTAATACTTGACTTTTATATTGATAGACTTGATTTGAAGTACAATTAATCGAGGCTATGTTGTCAACTTAATTTTAGGGATTCTATTTAAATTATAGTAAGTTTGAAGGTTGTAAAGCATATCTAATCATTTTTTGTTGTTTATTCTAAAAAACGTATGATTAACTGTTTTTAGTATTTATGCAAAAATTTTAGTATAAAAATACTCTAGTTCAATATTTATAGTGGTGTATGTAGTATCAGAACCTTAATTACATATATGTTGTTGCAATACGTTTAAAACTTATTTATATTATTTCCTTGTTTACAAAAATGGCAAGAATGAAATCAAAATTATATTCTTGTTGTTTCCCTCAATACTTTCATATGGTAATAGAGGAGTTGAAACCAAAAATTGGTTTCCAACACCTCCAACCAATAAAGAGAACCCCATTTCATGTGTATTATCATAAGCCAAAATTGAACAATAGCTTCAATTGAGTTGCAATCTTAAGATGACTTCAAGTATGGAGATAGTCCCCTAACAGGTCCTTAGACTATTGCTGCCAGTGTTGAGGGTATTGGTGTTTAGGCAGGTAGTGTTAGGGATGTTGTCACTGAGGTTAATTAAGACTTTGCCTGATGGTGATGATGGCGATGGTGGGAGGGGGGTATAAGCATAGTTTACTATGTTCCAATGTTGATTAATGATGTATTTGGATGGTTATTATTGGATGATTTTAGTATTTATATATGGATGTTGAGAAGAATGTTTCAATACTTGAGTATTATACATACGATTTATTATTTAAGTATTTGGATGATTAAAATGGATGATGTTTTATCATATACGATGTAATTTGGAGATTTATTTATGTAGATACTAGTTATTGATATATGTTAAATGTTGTTGAAAATGCAATATATTTTAAGATATATATGGTATCTAGACTAGGGAAAACTAGTATAATACATCCAGAACCAACTATTAGAATTGCAAAAAAATATATTAAACTAGGGAAATCCAATATAATATATCTAGAATCAAGTATTGGAATCATAAAAAATGGTATTCTCTTTTTCATATATGGTATCTTTTTTTTTTTTAATATAGAAATTTGTTATTGATGCATATTGCATAGGTTGTAGAAAATGCAGTACATTTTAATATGGTATCTAGACAAGGAAAATCCAATATTAGGTATTGAAATAGTAAAAAGTGGTATTCTTTTTTCAGTAGATGACATTATTCTTAATACACAAACAATTAAGTTGAATTTAATTATTGAAGTCATTATATGATTATCAAAACATGATTTCTTAATCTGACAACCCATATAGTCATGAGGCATTCATTTGTAGTGGTTGGAAATAGGTATTTGTATTTCCAACCATTTGCACATGTACTATCTTGACTATTGTTTGAATAAAACATATTTTAGTGTATTAGAGGATTTTATGTATTGTTTCACACATCGAATTGAGGTAAATTTAGCCAAAGGAAAAGCAAATAAAATAACACATGGCATAAGTACAAAAAATGTAAATTCAATACAAAAATACAAATACCCAGTATAAAATCCCAAAAATCAGTACTTTCTTTGTTGATTTGCAATACCATTCTTAGTACAAAAAGAATTAAGTTGAATTTAACTAGATAAGCCATTGCATGATTATCAAACCATAATTTATTAGTCTTAGGATTAATATAATCATAAGAGGTTCATTAGCTTTTGATGGTAGTACTAGAAAGATACATTTACCTCACACACCAATGGTTTACACTTTTATGAATAAGAACACAAGTTGTTGGATGTGGATATTTATGTTCTCAACTATTTGCACATGTACTATCCCGACTATTACTTGAGTAAAACAATATTTTAGTGTATTATAGGGTTTTATGTATTGTTTTACATAACGAATTAAGGTAAATCAATCCAAGAGAAAAGAAAGTACAAAAACACGTGAAATAAATACAGAACAAGGCAAATTCATTACCAAAATGCAAAGTTCCAGTATAAAAATCTCAAATTTTGGTATTTTTATTGATTTACAGTATCATTCTTAGTACATAAGAGATTAAGTTGAATTTAACTAGATAAGCCATTGCATAATTATCAAACCATGATTTATTAGTCTTGAGACTGATATAGTCATGATAGGTTTATTATTTTTCTATGGTAATGCTAGAAAGATACATTTACCTCATACACTAATGGTTGATACTAATATGAATGAGAACACAAGTGATTGGATATAGATATATATGTTCTCAACCATTTGCACACATAATATCCCAACTAGTAGTTGAGTAAATTATGATTTTAGTGTATTGGAGGGTCTTACATATTGTTTCACGCATAGAATTGAGATAAATTTAGCCAAGGGAAAAGCTAATACAAAAACGTGTGAAATAAGTACAAAACAAGGCAAATTCGGTACAAAAATACCAAAAGTCAATATTTTTTTAAATCAATTTGCAATACCATTCTTAGTACATAAGAAATTAAGTTGAATTTAACTAGATAAGTCATTGCATGATTACAAAACCATGATTTATTAGTCCTAGGATTGATATAGTCATGAGATGTTTTTTAGCTTTCGATGATGGTGCTGGAAGAATACATTTACCTCATACACCAATGATTTATACTAGTATAAATAAGAACACAAGTGGTTGGATGTGGATATATATGTTTCCAACCATTTGCACACGTAATATCCCAACTATTACTTGAATAAATTATAATTTTAATGCATTAGGGGATCTTATATATTATTTCACAAATTGAATTGAAATAAATTTGGTCAAGAAAAAAGTAAATACAAAAACGAGCGAAATAAGTATAGAACAAGGCAAATTTAGTACTAAAATGGAAAGATCTAGTATAAAAATCTCAAATATCAGTATTTTTATCGATTTGCAACATTATTTTTAGTACATAAGAGATTAAGTTGAATTTAATTAGATAAGCCATTGCATAATTATCAAACCATGGTTATTAGTTATAGGATTGATGTAGTCATAAGAGGTTTATTGGCTTTCAATGGTGGTGCTGAAAAGATACATTTACCTCATACACCACTAATTTACATTAGTATGAATGGGATTACAAATGGTTGGATATGGATATTTTTGTTCACAATCATTTTCACACATACTATCACAACTATTACTTAAAGAAAACATGATTTTATTGTATTATAGGGTCTAACATGTTGTTTTATGTATCAAATTGAGGCAAATTCAGTTAAGGGAAAAGTAAATACAAAAACACACAAAATAAGTACAGAACAAGGAAAATTCAATACAAAAATGTAAAGATCTAGTATAAAGATCCCAAAAATTGGCAGCAATTTCATTATTAGTATATAAGAGACTAAGTTGAATTAACTAGATAAGTCATTGCATGATTATCAAGCCATGATTTCTTAGTCCTAGAACTAGTACAATCATGAGAGTTTCATTGGCTTTCGATGGTGGTACCAGAAGAATACTTTTACCTCATACACCAATGGTTTATACCATTATGAAATAGAGCATAAGTGGTTGAATGTAGATATATATGTTCCCAATAATTCGCACATGTACTATCCCGACTATATATTTCTTGAGTAAATCATGATTTTAGTGTATTAAAGGGTCTCATGTGTTGTTTCATGTGTTGAATTGAGATAAATTTGGGCAAAGACAAAGCATGGGCAAAGACAAAGCAACTACAAGAACATGCCAAATAAGTACAAAACAAGGCAAATTTAGTACAAAAATGTAAATATTCAATATTAAAATCCAAAAAATGGATACTTTTTTGTTGATTTGCAATACCATTTTTAGTTCATAAGAGAATAAGTTGAAGAAAACATGATTTTATTAGATGATGTTATATGTTGTTCCACCTATCAAATTGAGTAAATTTAGCCAATAGAAAATATAGTATAAAATCACTCAAAAGGTGTACTTAATTGTGGAAATCTAGTATAACATATCCATAATCAAGTACTAGAGTTGAAGAAAATGGTATTATTTTCAATGCATATAGTATTATTCTTAATATATTAGAAAACATGTTGAATATAATTATTTAAGTCATTGTTTGACTACCAAACCATGATTTCATGGTCCTAGAACTGACATAATCATGAGGCATTGTTACATTTTGATGGCAATGTCGAAATGATACTTTGTCACGTACATTGATACTTTGTATTGGTATAAATGAAAACATAAGTGGTTGGATGTGGGTAATTATCTTTTCATCTAATGAACACGTGTAATTACGACCATTACTTGAAAAAAAAATATTGTATTAGATATTCTTAATATTGTTTTACCAATTGAATTAAGGTAAATTTGGTTAAAAGAAAAGGGAGTATAAAAACACTCTAAAGACATACTAGATTATAAAAGTCAGTATAACATATTCAAATTCAAGTATTAGATACTAGGAAAAATTTGTAATCTTTATATAATGAAGTATTGAATATGACATATAACGAATTACTTTCCTAGACTATGGTATAGTTTTAAATAGATTTGGAGTTATGTTAAATTTAATTTAAGTTGTTTGACCATCATGAAATGATTTCTTAGTCCTAGGACAAATATAGTCGTGAGACCTTATTTATTCTATAACATTGGTATCAAAATGATATACTCGCCACCTACAATAATGTTGCACTAATTTAAAAGGATAACATAAGTGGTACTATGTTGTAGTATTAAAACACTTTGTTGTGGTACTGTGTTTTTAAGATGAAGTGTTTTTTTTTGCTTTTTTGCCTACTAGTAATAAAGTATAACATTAAATAAATGAAGTATTTACTTTGCTTCAATGAGGTACTCTCTTCTGGTTTGTAGTAATAGTTTTATACATTTTAAACATCATCTAATTTAAATATTTTAGACCTTGTTATATTAGTATATCTACAAAACTCTATTTTTCCTACAATATTGGCACCCAAATGAAATGTTTTACCATTAATATTGGTGCTTTACACTAATAATTGTATTTCTAACTATTTGAACATATGCTTATCCCAACTCTCAATTGAAGAATACATAATTTTATTGTTTTTGGATTATTGTATGTTGTTTCACAAATAAATTGATGCATTTGACTAATAAGTATAGAATCACTCCAATGCAGTACTAGATGCTAAAGATAGGGTATTTATCTTCTGAAGTCAAATTTTTACATACAAAAATGAGGTATTGTTTTGTTGAAAGGAGGTATTATATTTCTATTATGCAGTATCAGTTTAATACATTTTAGATATTGTTCAATTCGTGCTTCCTTTTTCTAAGTGTTGTGATTTGGCTTGTTATCTTGGAATTTACTTAGGTCATTTGATGAGTGAGTATAAAAATGCTCTTATGCGATACTGTTTATGTAAAATAAAGTGCAAACTTTTTGGTTTTAAAAAATGCACATACAAAAACTAAGTATTTAAATGCAAATTTGAAGTACTTTTATTTAACAATTGAGTATCAGATAACTAATGTTAGTACTACTCCAGTATTACCCCACAAATTGGGACAAAAAGAAGCAATTCATCCTGCCCAAGCCCACGAGGATTGGTAGCTAAAACATAATTCAACAAATTATTCCTTGAAAAAATTGCTGCAACATTTACATCAAGTCAATAAAAAAATATGAGAACAACATAATTGTGAGAAATGATTTATACAAGCCTATGATCTATCAAAATAACTTATTTTCAGATAGATAGTTCCTTGGAAATCTCACAATTCCACTAAATTGATACCATTTTTCTAGAGCAACCCCAAAGTTTAAGACATTACTTGCAATCACAATTCATGGATACATTTACACTATTATAAACACAAAATTTAAAATCTCAGAAAGCTAATTACTCAAAAGAAAACAAAAAAACAATAAGAAGGAAAAAATTGTAAAGATGAGATTCCTACAGACAAAGGAAACATGGGACTACCTCATGCCATTATCAAACATTGCTTGCTTTTCCACACCATTTTTTTTAAAAGTTAGAAATCCAACTCCATAAACTCATGTTTTCACAAATTAACATAACGAAAAGGTTGTCATTGTACATATAACTCTCAAACAATTAAATTTGAGGTTCTTCCCCACTATCCAACATTGTTGAAGCTCACAAAAATAAAAAGAAAATACTACTATGAATGCATGAAAGGCTAAAATGTAGTTTTATTGTATAAATATGGAGAGAAATTACACTTTTTTCATACTAATATATTACAGGTGAGAGCAGAAAAGAAAAGGGAGGAAAGTCACTGTTTTCCAACAGGAAATAAAGAAAAGATGAGAGAAAGGGATGAAGAGATTGTTATCAACCAAAAAAAAAGCAACTAAAATGAGGGTATTTTTGTCAATCTAGTGGTTGGAAAGTAAACTCAAAAGGCAACTTGAAATGGGGAGTTCAAACTATAAAGATGATGAATGGGGACTAATTCATAAAATGAAAATAGGATTTGGTATTTTTAATTAAGTTCCCCATTCAAAAATGGAGGGCTTTAATTTTAGAAAAAGTTACTATTTTATTTAAATTGACTTAAAAAATAGTTATATTTTTCACCTTGTCATTTTTTTTAAACTAATATTGTGCTTTTTTGTAGTACATTTTATGCATAAAAATTCATTTTTTTTTTTCAAAATATATTGATGTCATCCTAAAAAATTTCCTATTAGTTAGACCTGTAACTGAGATGGTTCAGTGAAGGTCTTTTTTAGTAAATGTGGATAAGACTGAGCTACCCCAACTACAATAATAGTCATTAAGAAGAGTTGGCAAGGAAGAGTTGATTAGAAGGAGCTTATGAGAAAGAGCTGATTGGGAGGAGTCGTCTAAGTTGCAATCAGGGAAGTAAAGACGAGCTGAGCTCGCGCATGCCATTCCAAGAATCTCCTCAAGTGCTCGGTAAACCTAATAAATAAGAGTATCACTGGCCAAGATGTGCTAAGTGAGGGGAACAATGTCGAGCCGAGCTAAGCAAGGGGAACAATGCTAAGCTGAGCAAGGAAAAGGGGAACAAGGCTGAGCTGAGCTAAGTAGGAAAAGTTGCTCAAGATATGGTTGAAGTAAATTGGGAGAAGTTGAGCGGTAGAGAGAGAGTGGAAAATTGAGCTTATCTTGTTGCTAATCCTTAGCAAGCTTGATTGACAAAGCATTTGAGCACAAGAATAAGGAACTTAAAGATGATAGAAAGTGGTTACACAGCAATGCACATGTGGCAAGCCCATGTAATTTCATAGAGAATCATGTATGTTAGTGGGCTAAATATTAAGAATGTGGAGGAGTTATATGGGGAAAGTGGGGTTCTGCCAAGTATAAAAACCACGATGTAATTCAATAAAACTCTTGACTATTCATTTTTTGCATTCTAACTATAAACTATCAAAGCAATTCAATAAGACACAAGTTTACTATTTTATTGATGCTTTCTTATTTTTGCATCAATTGGAGTCATCTGTAGGAATCTTTGAGTTGAGACGTGAGGAGATGAGTGAGTCAGGAAAGAATGTGAAAGGGGAGATGTTAAGTACCCCATAAGTTGAGCAAGTTGAAACTGTGCTAGCGGAAAGATTGACAAGTCCACTGGAGGAGATTGCACCATCAGAAGGAGGAGGTTTCCTACATGTATCCCATAGCATGGGGTAATTACCTCTTGAGCATTGGAGTTTTCTGTGTTCTGCAATTAACCTTTTTATGGCCACCCTGATTTATGGAATTGGGCAAATCAGGTTTCCTAGTGCGCTACCATTTTCGGTGACCATGCCCTTTGTACTAGGAATGCCACCACTTAGTTTACCATTTCAAGTATCTTCAGGGCCTTTCCCAGCACCTTCTATTGTTGTTACGATGCTTCTTTAGTAGGAATACCTCCTGTACCTATCTTAGTGCTGGCTGGGGAAATATAGTTTTTGTTCATCCCGCTTCCTATGGGAAGAAGTCAGGTGATTGGTTCTCCTATTATAGCACCTCCTGTAGGAATAGGGATCCAAGGAACCATTATTATAGGGTCATCCTCACTTCCTGTATTGTTGGAGGGAAATCTTCTTAGGAGTTGGACCCTACTGTAGCACCTACCTCATTATCTATGGATGAGTCGGAGAAGAGGGTGGGAGTATGCAGCTTTCACATGAAGAGTGGATTTAAGAGTATAGACAGAAAAAAGGAGGAAGAGGAGGTGGTAGAAAGTCAGGTGTCTATGCGGCCCGCTAGGGAGCAAGAAAGAAGAAGATTGCCACCTGATAAGGTGGCTGCAATGGAGGATATGAGGAAGGAGTTGAGAGAAATGAAAAAAAAATTGGTGGGAGAAGAGCGAAAAGGGGTCAAGAAGTCTCCCTTTGAAAAATCCATCTTAAGGGATCCCTTTCCAAAAAATTATAAGTTTTTTTTCATGCAAAAATATATTGGGGGTTCTAATCCCGCTGATCACCTATGCGAATTTGAGAATTTAGCGCTATTGTATCAGTTTTCAAATGTGGTGAAGTGTCAGACTTTCTTAACTACCTTGGGAGGGGTTGCCCAGAGGTGGTTTGGGCAACTGCCTCCTCGATGCTTATGCACTTTTGAGGATTTCTCTTGTAGGTTCTTGCATCATTTCACCAGCAATAAGCATTATCGCCGAAGTGTCCAAAGTTTGCTTTCATTCCGATAAGGAGAGAATAAGATGCTAAGGAATTTTGTTAAGAGATTCACCACAGCTGCCTTGGAAGCTCCATCTGCCACTCCAGAAGTGTTGACTAGCGCTTTTACGCAAGCACTAAGGCCAAGTTCATTTTTCAAATCTTTGAGCTGGAGACCGGCTGATAGTTATGATGAATTATTACGTTGAGCTGAGAAATACATCTATGAGGAAGAAGCATGTGAGGCTAAGGAGAGAGTGAGAAGAAAAATGTAGGGATAAGAAAGATGGAAGCAAGAGCTCAGCCATGGAACATTTAGAACTTGAGATGTTCCTACATGTAAATGTGGTCTTTTATTTACCATTTCATTATCATTTATTGATTTTCATTCCTACTCTTAGCACTTTATAGACCTGATATGTATTTCACATTTGTAAATAAAGGCTGTTTATCTTTCATTATCAACTCTCTCATCTACAAAAGAGTTCCAATGAGCTTGATGAAGACAAAACTCCAATGAGCTTAACAAAAGACGAGCTCCAATCAACTCGGTGAAAAAAGCTCCAATGAACTCAACAAGAAGAACTCCAATGAGCTTGGTGAAGATAAAACTCCAATGAGTTAAAGAAAAAAGCTCCAATGAGCCTAACAAGAAGATAAGCTCCAATCAGCTTAGTGAAAAAAGTCCAATGAGCTCAACAAGAAGAGCTCCAATGAGCTCAGTGAAGACAAAACTCCAATACGTTGAAGAAAAAAGCTCCAATGAGCTCGGTGAAGACAAAACTCCAATAAGTTGAAAAAAAAAGCTCCAATGAGCTCAGTGAAGACAAAACTCTAATGAGTTGAAGAAGAGCTCCAATGAGCTCGGTGAAGACAAAACTCCAATAAGTTGAAGAAAAAAGCTCCAATGAGCTTAGTGAAGACAAAACTCCAATGAGTTCGGTGAAGACAAAACTCTAATGAGTTGAAGAAAAAAGCTCAAATGAGCTCAGTGAAGACAAAACTCCAATAAGTTGAAAAAGAGCTCCAATGAGCTCGGCAATGGAAAAGCTCTAATTAGTAAAAGCTCTAAAGGGCTTCATCATATAAATGCAAGAATAAGACAATTCATAATGATAGTATAGGAAAATCTAAGTGACTTGATAATTTTAGAAAGCTTGCAAACTTGTACAAAAAAGAGCTCAACATGGAAGCTTGGCCACGTTACCCTATCACAAATGGTCGTCAGCCTCTTGCAGCTCAGGAAATACTATCTCGGTTACAGGTTACCTCACGATTAGCCTAAAAAATGCTTTTTTAGACAGAAGGGTGGGGGGAGTGATGATGTCATCCTAAAATATTTCCTATTAGTTAAACCTGTAACTGAGATGGTTCAGTAAAGGTCTCTTTTAGTAAATGTGGGCAAAATTGAGCTACCCCAACTACAATCAATAGTTACTAAGAAGAGCTGGCAAGGAAGAGCTGATTTGGAGGAGTTGTCTAAGCTGCAGTCAAGGAAGTAAAGACGAACTAAGCTCACCCACCCTTGCATGCCATTCCAAGAATCTCCTAAAGTGCCCGATAAACCTAACAAATAAGAGCATCACTGGCCGAGCTGTGCTGAATGAGGGGAACAATGTCGAGCCGAGCTAAGAAAAAGGGAACAAGACTGAGTTGAGCTGAGTAGGAAGAGCTGCTCAAGAAATGGTCGAAGTAAACTGGGAGGAACTGAGCGGCAGAGTGAGAGTAGAAGACCGAGCTTATCTTGTTGCTGATCCTGAGTGAGCTTGATTGACAGAGCATTTGAGTGCAAGAATAAGGGACTCCGAGATTATAGGAAGTGGTTACACAACAATGCACACGTGGCAGGCCCACATAATTTCATAGAGGAGTATGTTAGTGGGCTAAATATTAGGAATGTAGGAGAGTTATATGGGGGAAAGTGAGTTTCTGCCAAGTATAAAAATCGCAATATAATTCAATAAAACTCTTAGGCTATTCATTTTTTGCACTCTGACTATAAACTATCAAAGCAATTCAATAAGACACAAGTTTACTATTTTATTGGTGCTTTCTCGTTTTGCATCATATATATTTCTAATAGTTTTGAGTTACTCGTGAGGGCCATGACCTATTCTATAGAAATTCTAACTAATCTTGTTGATGCATGGCAATAAGATGGAACGATTAATGAAGGAAGAAGAATTGAAAATAAAGATGAGCTGAATTTTTATTAAAAAATTAATAAAATAAATATAATATTGGATTTTGAATAATAAAAAATAAAAAAAAAATTCTTTTAAAAAATATACTATCCAAAAAGCAAATATCAGTGCACGCCGATCAAGTGGTCAGTAAATAAACAAAAATTAGTCTCAAGTAAATTCGATGACCAATCTAATGATCGATTGGGCTGACCACAAAAACCTTGGTCACAAATCATTGTCAATCTTATTATATATGACTTTTCAAGAAAATATGTACGATCATTAGGCGATCACTCGTGTCGAGCGGATCAAAAAAGAAAATATTTTGATCTGTACAATCTTTAGGATTCAATCACTAGACCTGTTGCTTATAAAATTACTTACCAACAAGTAAATCAAATATACTTTCATTTATTAGTTTCTACAATATAATCTATAGGAAGTACACAAATCAAAACATAATTAGAATCAATATTCTTGCTAATAAGTTACTATTCTTGGAGAATTTTAAAATTTAATAAAAAATTTGTCCAATTAATATTTGTATATGTATCAAAGTATATATTATTTGTGTGTATATACATATTCACATTATAAATAGTATATACTTACTAATATGAATAGTAATTAATACTATACACACGCTTAAATATAGTAATATATGTATACACTAATATATCACTCACTAATATTATATATAGTATATATATTTACTCATAAAATATGTATATACTATATATTGTTGACATATGTATATATTAATTAATTTTAATATTCTTTTTCTTATAAGAATATCATTCTTATTTTATTTCTTTATGTATTCATGTATGTACTTATAAATGTTCAATTAAATGAATATGATATAGCAATATATAATAATTATATATTTATATATTTACACATATATATCTAGAGAAATTTTTATCACTAAAAATATATAAACATACATGAATATATATAATTTATTTATATACTTTTTAGATATATATATACATATAATTATCTCTACAAATACATAGATCTATATTTATATATTTATATAAAAAAAATACAATATTTTATTACTTATATAAGGATTATATAAATTTTATGCTTTCATATTATGAAAATATGTTAAAAAATAAACTTTCTATTTACAATTGATTATTGATTGAAAAATTACGTTCACTGATTTGAGACTGAATCCATGACTGAAAGAAGATTTAATCATATATTAGTGTCTAAAAAATAATTTAATTATTAATTAGTGATGATTATATAAGATCACTAATATCAATAACTAAAAAAGAATTTTGATCACTACTTAATGATCAAATTAATTATTAAAATAAAAAATCAATTATTAATTAGTGATAGAATTAAGGTGATCACTGATGCAGTCACTGTTCGATCATCAAATGATCATTTTTATTTTTTTTTATTTTTCAAAAGTATATTTGAATGGATCACATTGATCAATTATTAAGCAATAACTGATCATTGATCATAGTGTACAATTAGTATACAATTATTGAAATACGGTTAATAAAACTTATTTTTTTTAAAAGAAAAATGACATAAACATATATCCCAAGATTTCAGATTAGATATAAGAAAATTCCTCGTGAATTTGCCTAAAAAAATGAAAAAAGAATTTAATCTGTCTCTCATGTGCATAATTAAATTAGATTTTCACCATCATGCTTGTCTCTACCTTGGGCTATCAATGGGTCAGATTCGGATCGGATCATACTAGATCCAAGTTCGAATCCAAAAGTAATATGCTAGATCCAAATTCAATCTAAGATCCATTGAATTTGTAGTTAGTATAACTATATTTGGATTCAAATAAAAGTCAGATATCCAAAAAAACTCAAATTCAAATATTTTAAAAATCATCATTATTTATTATTTTTCTAAAAAATTAGTAGAGTTCAAATTCAAAATGTTCATTCTTAAAAAAAATACACAACAAATTAATAAATAAAATTTCAAGTTATTTACCACTTAAAAGCAACAATAGAATTTAACTCAATCATATTCATTTACTAGATCGTTATATTTTAGATTCAATTGCTAATACTAGTACTTATTTGATATTATAAATACATAGTTATAAATGATTCTTAATCAATTAACTATAAACTCAAAGTTCTATAAAAAAGAAATTCATTCTAATCAAATCGAGATTTGTATTGCATTTTTGTTAGATTATGGCATTCAGTTCTTACTCATTATTCTTCCCACATAATTTTTTGTTATAAAAATTAAAAAATAAATGATATAATTATAATGTAAATAAGCTCGAAATCTAACAATTTATATGAAAAACGCATGATTTCATATATTGCACTACAGTTCATTACTTCTATCATTCAAATATATATTTTGACATTACTATAGGACTATGTGTATATATATGTATAATACTATATATTTATAACATTAAATATATTTGGATTCGGATTATTAATGGATTGGATCGAGCTATATCCATATTCGCTCCATTTATTTCGAATTTTGAATTTTTTTAATCGGATCACATCCATAGAATCTTTTATCGCTTAAAAATCCTAAATAATCAAATCGAATTTGGATTAAAATTCACTCAATTGACAACCCTATCTCTCCCACTTGTCCACCCCTTAGTTTGGTTGGATTTGGTCCTATCAATGAGTGGGTTTTACCTTACCCAGGCTCATAAAAAAACTTTCAATATTTAGGCCCTACCCATACCCATTAAAAAAAATGCAATGGGTACAGATAGGGTCTATACCTATGCGTCACCCATAGATCCATACCCATTAATTACCCATTAACCCAATACCCAAATTTAACCATTAACCTAAAAATTTATATAACAAATTAAAAATAGACTAATGATAAATTTTTAATATACATATAAATATAATTAAAAATATTTATTTATTTTATACAATAATACATTTTTTTCAATAATTTATAGATCCTTATTTTAATATAAAACATTTTATTCTATTCACACCATGCATATTTTTTTATCTCAATTTTCTTTAGTCAATTATTGCATTTAAAATCAATAGCATATGCTCATAAAATATGAGTCCACCATGGCATCAAAGAAAATAACGATGAAAGATTAATCTATTTATCATAAATTATGGCATATAGTTTAAAGTTTAATGTGATATTTTAAATTTTTTATATTGAAAAATTATTTGAAATAATAAAAAATGTAAAATTAAAGAGATAAAAAATAGAATTAGAGAGAAAAATGAAAAAAAAAAAATTATGAAAGAAAGTAGAGCTATTTGACACTTATAATATCTTTTATCTACATAAAGAAACTATTGGATCAAATTTTAATTATAAATACTTTTAAAATTATTTTTTTTTAAAATAGTGCTTGATTAGTATACGATCAAACCAATAATACAAGCAAGTGTATTAATATATGATATCTTACTCATCAATTTAGATTTTAAAGGGAAAAATAGTATCTTTTCTATTTTATAATTTAGTATAATAAAATTAAAAATATATAATTAATTAAATCTATCTTAATTAAATTTCAATAATATTTTTTTGTTATCGTATACTAAAAGAATTTGTTAATACAAAAAAAAAAATTCAAAACATTAAAAAATTATATTCAAGGAGGGAGACTCAATGAGTATTGAGTTATTTAGGATAGGGTAGGTTATAGGGTTTTATTATATGGGTATTTTAGAATAGGATAAAATATAGGGTCATATCATATGGGTATTTTAGGATATGGGCATGGATAGGGAAAAACCCTATCCATTGACAGGCCTAATTGAATTATTGGTTAAACTCATGATTATTATCCTTGTGATAACAATGCTAAATTTAAGTGATTATGATATAGTTTACAATTTGTTTAATTTGGTGGTCTAAAAGATATTAATTTTGCTGGATTAAAACAATGGTGTTTGGTTGAAGGATAAAGGCAATTGATAAAACTCTATTTTTACATATTTTTTCTTATTATTAGTAACCAAAAATTACTATCATTTGTATCAAATCCCAACACCATTAGTCTTCCTCAAACTCATTTGTACTATGTTTTTTCTTGTTAAATTGTTATAAAAGTTTGTTCAAATGCATTGAACGTATATGTTGATAATTGTTAAATGAATTATCTCATTATAAATGTACCTCATTATATAAGTGCTAATAATATTTAAACACACCATTAAAATAAAATTATTAATATTATCAATATCTAATTTTCAATATCCTCTTTCATTATTAAATATAATGTAATATATTTAAAGTAAAATGATGTTCAGACATATAATTTACCACTTCAAAATAAACTAGTATTTATCTTTCTTTTTTCTCCACCTCTATAAAATCATTCTTTTTGTGAATTAAATTATTTTTCTTAAATAATGCAAATATTTTATAATCTTTATATTGTTTTCTAATATTTTTCATTTTATATTTATGATAATTTAGAAAAAAGTTGGGTCATGATTTAAGTATTTCTTTTATGTGCTAATAATATGGATAAGTTAATTTTATCCATTTTTTTCATGTCAATATATTTTTATATTTAATATCTTATCAATATTTATTTTAATATTAATATAAGAATCTATACTATTTCATTTCTATACTACGTGTTTAATTTTAGTAAGTACTCAATATATATTAACATATATGTAACTTTTTATGATAATTCTTATAACTTTCTTTTATGAATTTAAAATTTTATGACTCCTTATTGTATTGTTTGGTATTTATGCTTTTTAGTATAATTATGGATAAATATGTACATATGTATACATATATATTGTTACATATATAGAATTGTATTTATCAATATTACAATTTAACTAATATGTCTTGCTTCATATATATTATATATATAAACTTTATATATATATATATGAGGATTGTAGTAATATAGAATTTATTATAATTTAATTTTATGTATATTATAATATATTATTTTGTGAGTTATCTCTTATTCCATAATTTAATATATTAATCAAGTTAGGATATGTCGGATTGAATCCAATTTATGGAGTGCACTTGGATATTTTAGTATTAAGGCTGCATTTTTAAGGACAAAAATGATATTTTTCAATATAAGAGAAATGAATTTGTCAAGTGGTATAAGTTATTTTTTGGGGGTGGGGGTGGGGGTTGGTGGGTTTATATATCATGTATGTTAAATTTATATATAGGGGCCTATAGATTGTACTTGGGCTTTTGGATAAACAAACCCACAAACCAAACTTAGGGCTATGCTTGATAAATTTAGCTTATCCTTAATAATACCTCCAACCAACCTAGTTAGGGCTTGTTTGTTTGGTTTGATTAAGTGTGATACATACCTAATTAATTATTTTTAAATATTTATTTTAATTGATAAAAATCCTTAATAAATTATAAGCCCAACATTATTGTTGCTTTTGGAAAATAGATTAAGGGAAGAATGCTTGATTTTGTGTGATTAGGATTATAAAGATTAAACAAGTTTTTTTTTTTTTTTTTCAATTACACCTTGTTCCTAAAATGGAACAAAATGAGGAAATTGTGAAAAACTTGTTAAAAAGTATAAATGATATAACAGTAAATTTATGTATTATATTTTAATTTATTTATATATTAATCTTATCAACTAAGTTTAAAATTAAAATATTATATCCTAAGGGTTTGTTTGCTTGGGCATATAGGATTAGACAAGATTCATATACTAGTGATATATAAACTAGAAATAGTATCAAATACCATGTAATATATTGTTTGCTTTGATTTTAGAAATTTGTGATATTCCACACTTAATGCAATATAATGTTTGGTTGATAAGATTGTTCAATATGATTATACTTTGTAATATCTAAAATGTCATAACTTCTAAAAAAGTAAACTTCCAAAATGATGATTAGAGTTTTTATATGAAGGGTAAAAATGACTTTTTCATTCCTTTTCCTATCAGACTTAAAAGGATGAAAAATGAATCGGGCTATCTTGGCTTGATCCATAAATCAATTTGGCCCATAATACTATATTAAGCCGCAAAGGTATCATGAGTCATAAAAATATAAAGCAAATAAAAAATAATACTTAAAAATATATCTATCATATCTTATCATATAAAATAAATAAGTTCTAATGAACTTAAAACATATTTATTTATTTATATATCATTTCTATTCACATTATTTAAAACAAATGAGAACTTAGTGCATATTACAACAACAGTCTAACAGTCAAGCTCGCAATCCCATATATAACCATTAACTATGGTTTAATCCTCTAAACCGGAAATTAAAGGAGTAGAACTTTCCAGGTATGTTCTTTTAGTCAAGTCACTTGCGTCATCAGCCCAATGCTAAAATATATCCTAATTCAAGTCTGCCTTTGTTCATTTTAGAGACCAATCAAACTCTTTTACCAATTGACAAATCAAAGGTGTTGAATATGGCAACATGCATTCACGATGCATTTTGAATATTATTAACTTGTACAAGTTGATTTTTGACATTTATGAAAGTCTGATTGATAATACGGCATAAAATAATAATAATATAATATATATATATATATATATAAAACTATAATCGTTTTTTTTTGTTGGGGTGGGGGGTGGGGGGCTCGCGTATTGATTCCTTTGCAAAAATAACTGGAAAAAATATTATTATGCCAATTCTCCAATGAGACGGCATTCATTCCTTATATAGGTACTAACATAACAACATTAAAAGCAATGCCATATATATAGTTCTAAAAGGTTCCTTTTAGCATTGAAAGTAGTTTTGCATGCTCTTCTAAGAGGCATAAAAATAAATAAATAAATAAATAAATAAATTCTTCCTTTTCATTACAACCAAATTACTAAAAAAGGAAATTTGCCAAGCAAGAAAAAATCTGCGCACGAAAGAAATAAAGTTAGGTTAATAAAATATTTTCTTTTGATAGTTGAACACATTATATCATGTGATAAGTAATTAAAGGAGTTATTTGAGCAAGGACCAGTCAGAAATTTTAATTTGATTGATGAGATTAGGTTTTTATAAAATATAATGACATTTTTGTATTTTTAGAGGTAAATTAACTTTTAAATTTTTAATTAAAAATATAAATTAAATATATGATATAATTTTATATAAACTTGAAGAAGGTAAGTATCTCAACTAATCCATTCTCTAGTTTCGTTCCCAGGCTCAAGAGTCACACATGTGAGTGGTTATTAGCCTAGTGACATTTCCCTCATACTTGTATATGTTAGGTTTAAGGTTCGAAACTTAACAAACAGTGAGCGTGTGTGGGAAAATATAAAAGAAAGATTTAACAAATAAATTTGAACTCTCCATTTCATTTTCCCAAAGTTTTCTATTCTTTTTAGTTTGAGAATGTATCTCTTTAATAAACCTTTAATAAGCCAAAAATCATTCTTAAATTATATATATTATTTTTTTTCTATGACATGTTATAATATATATTTGAAATTTATACTTAATTCGTTCAACCTGTAAATATGTTAAAAATTTATTTTTCAGCATTTTTTTCTTTTTATTTTTTCCAATTAAAATCCTAACCCAAACATTGTGGAAGGTTGATTGTAATACTCAACACGAACAATTTAACATCAAAGTTCAACATAGAATGAAGTTTTTCAACATTTTGTTAAACACCTAATTCTAAATCTGTGGCTAATTAGTGATGGCTAACGAGATTATCCCAATTAACATCACCAAACCCAAAAAAAAAAAAAAAAAAATTAGAAAAAAGGAAAACAAAAGGAAATAAGAGATGTTGTTACTTTAACAGCTGACGGCGCACAAGCTGCAGGTGTAATATGCTTGGACCCCACCTGATCAATAATATCAAATTGTCAAACTTCTTCATCTTCGCGTCTTTATGTATATATGTTTGGAAAGTTCCTTTTCCCCCCAAAACTTGAAAAAGTTTATAATGGTATTTTGGCCCATGAGCCAATGAGGATAAACAAAGGAAAAGGTAAATGGGGAATAAAAGGGAAGGTTCTTGAATTTTCTTCCTTTTTAGATGGGAAAAAATATACCCACCATCGTCATGATCATCTCGTACATTTTAATTTTACTACTTCAGCTTTTGTCGATGAAATTCTTTAGTTACATTATATATTAAATGTGGTTATTTTATGGGAAGCTTAAAAGGCTTGCTTCTGTGTCTAAATTAATAAGCAAAAATGGAAATTTGGGACTTGAGAAAAATTATATCCTTGTTTTAGGTTTTTTTTTAAGATCAAATTTATTAAATCTTTATTTTACTTTTTTTTTAGAACAAATTAACAACACCATCATTTGCAAATTTATGGACGTGCAACTCCTTTTAGTTAGTTTTTTTTTTTTTTTGATTAAAAAAAAAAGTTGAGGATTTGGATATAATTTATAACTTGCTCTCTACCCCCTCAATAGAACTGTTGAAGCGTCACGTATGTATTATGGGGGTACTACTTTATCCCCCTTAATTGTTGAAGTGCCACTTGTGTATTGTTAGCATCCATGTTTTGAAAATCGGATCGGATTGGCAGGTTCAATTGGTGATCGCTGATTAGTTCGGTCCGGTTGAAGCGTATAAACTGATAGAGGTTAAAATTAGTTAAAATCAGTCAAGAACCGGTCAAAACCAGACCAGTTCAATCGGTTTACTTGTTTTCTTTTTTTTTTTTTTGAAAATTTTACATTTTTTTAAGAAGAAAAAAAAAGTGAAAAAGAAAAGAGAAATTATGAGTTAAAGATGATGCTTAAAGATTTTGGACATATATTTTTTTGAATCATGAATTTATTTTCTTGAAATTTAATGAAGTGGTAGTTATATGTGAATGCTTATGTTTAATTTATTATTTTATTTTGTTTAATCTCTTTTAAATTATGTTGAATATTTAGTGTAGAAGAATGTATTTTTACTTTAAGTTGAAGTAAGAAACGAATAATTACTTAAATTAATATGAAACATTATTTTTTATTTATTTATAGTTGATAAATTGTGAAATAGTATTATTTTCTGAAAAAATATACTTGAAATTAAGTAAGTTGATTTTTTTTTAAATAATATTCTTTTTATATCAATTGAAAGTTTTATATTTTTGTAATATTAAAATATTATATATATTTATAAAATTAAATATAATTATTATATTATTATGATGTTATACTGGTTTCATCAATGATCGAACTGATTGAACTAGTAATCAATAAGATCATCAATTCATTATTCGATTCAATTTTAAAATTATTGGTTGGCTTACTACTCTGTCCCTTAATTGTTGAACCGCCACATGTGTATTGTTGGGGGTACTACTTTATACGGAGATCATGCATTCTACATCAGGGAATAGATTTGTGCATTACCAAATGCATTGTTATTAGAAAACGATGTTATAACTCCATGAAGTATTGTGCGTGTTGGGAAATTTATGATACTAGCTATAAATAAGAAAATTAAATTATATAGTTTGAGATGTGAGCACATTTTTTTAAAAGTGATTGTTGGTGGTAATTCACTTTTAGGAGACAATAAAATTATTCAAAACTAGCGAATAGTAATTTCGAAGATTTCCTTTAAGAACCTTTAGGATGCTTTGTAAGTGCATGAGAAAATTTTAATAAAGGAGTAAAGACTTATTTGAAAATTGTGTATTTTCTGGCACTTTTCTTGAATTATACTTATAATAATTGAAAACATTCTTTCTAAAGGATTGTAATAATTTTCAATAGTTATATCAATATAAATATAATTATTTTTAAGAAGACACAACTTTTAATGCATATTTGAAAAATTACAATTCTTCAGAAGAATCCGTAATTAATTTCTTAAAAGAAAATAAAATTATTTTCTTACCCAAAATTAATTTTCCACAAAAGAAAATAATGCTCTCGTAAACACGCGTTACAAGAGCTAAGTGAATTTGATTTAAATATATAATATATATTGGCTTCCCTCTATATTTTCCCTCCAATTCCTAATTTAAACTTTTAGATGTGTTCTTCTTTACAAAGTAGAGAAAACATTATTATTTTTTTAATGTGGGACAAACACATTTATACTCAAAACTCAAATTACAAGCTATAAGATAATATATATAAATATATATTACAGCAATATATACTATAACAGTGTGTCTATTATAAAACTTAAGGTATTATTTTGTCAATATACAATAGAAAATTTATGTTTATAAAAAGGTGTTTCTATGGATGACAGAGAGGAGGGAGAGTGGGAGGAAGGAAACTTCTTTCAAAATGCTTGCATATGACTCCTGTGATGTGAGACAACGTTTGGTATCGTTTCACAAATCAAAGGGTATAGTTTTGTGAGATATTGTCCTTGTGCACATGGTAGGATGTGTTCTTATGAAAAAATGCCCATACAAGTTAGAGATGAGAATAATTTATAGATTGTTTGCTCTCTATTTTTTTAATACATTACAAAATTTAATATTTTTAATAATACACTTGTCAAAAGATTTGAATGTTCAAATTTGTTGCACGATATAGAAGATTTATCTTCACAAAATATTATTGCACTGACACATAATAATGAATTTTATTGTCATGTAAAAACATATATTACGAATAGAAAAGAGCAATGCTTTATAAGCTGCCCAAAGGCCTCAATTATTTTGATAAAAGAATATTAAACAGATAGAAGTGTACATGGCGGGGTTCAAACAATTTGTTGGTGACTTCCACTTAATCATTTCTTTGTTATGTCAAAAATTATGCAGTTAGAATTTGGTCAAGTTGATAGGTCCATCACATTTAAATTAACTAGGTTATATATGCTGATCTTTTTTAAGAAAAATAATTTGTTTATTATGCAATTTATTACATTAGTATATCAAATAATAATTAAGTAAACCTAGTATATGGTATCAAAGTATATTGGCTTATATATAATGCCAAAAAAAACTAATGGTAGAAGATAAAAATGACATCATACTTCTAGTGAAATTAGAAATCCTCCCAAGTATAGAATTTTAGCCACTTAAAATCTCAGTTGTCTCATTTGCGTTTGTGTCGTGGGGAAAAATTGAGTATGATAAATTCTATCTAACTTTACGCTCGCAGTGTTGACCTATCGCAACAATTAGTCAGGTTAATGCGAAGCACATGCCTTGTGCCTGGTTTTATCAAGGTAGCTGAAGTATTAGGGTGAATGCAAGCCACACACACGAAATTTTACACACACTGCACAAAAGTAAAAGCAACAAAGTGTTTATAGGCCTCACCCAACCTTGCATGCGTATTGTTTAATAAATCAATGCAGTACACCTGATCTTTGCCTAAGGCCTGCACATAATACTCATGCACTCTTACTTGTTTGTCGCTTTGAGTTGTGAGGTCCTTGGCTATTTATAAGTAACAAAAATGCAACTAACATACCCAACTGTGAGGATAAGCTTGAGTTACATTTGGCATTTATCTATTCACCATCTAAAGGCATTTGACTTGGTCTAGTCTGCCACTATCCACATAGTGCCCCCAGTCGTCTGCCAGTAGTGCCCTATGATGTCGGCCACTAAGCAATCGCCTAGCTAAGTGACTTCATCCACAATCCCACGTTTTTAAGGCTAACTCTGTCGGTGTCTGGGTCTTTATCCGACTTTATCAGCTTAAAGCCGTCATCCCCTTAAATTTCAAGCAGGATCTCAATCGCTTGATGGGTCAAAGACAACCATCTGCATCAGTCAACCAGCAAGGCCTAAAATCTTTGAATCCATCTGCTTGGTCAAATGGTCATGTTTGCAGCCATTTTGTACGCCCAACCTAGCGCTCGTCAATTGTGCATGCATCTTCAAGTTCCCCACATTGTTTGAAAATCCCATGTGCTATTTGAAACCTGTGAGCTCGTTGCCTCCAGGGTGTGCCTTGCGCTAGTGCATGCGCTGGCCTATTACTCGTGCGTCACTACGCCTAATGCTAAGGTCCATCACGCTTAGCACACTATGTTCGAGATTTTTGCGCACTTGTCTAAAAGTTGGTGTATGGAGCCGTGCCTATCGGCTTGTGCCCCATCTATTACCCACAACGTAATTTGGTGTTGCACCATGCTGACACATTTGTGTAACAGGCGCAGCACGGTCCAACATTTGCCTGTGGTTTGGTCATCTTGACCATACTTAGCCAAAGAACCTGCCTTCACCATGCACATTACCTTGGTCCACCATCAAGCCATGGTCAGCAGACCTCCCCTACTAAAAAAATCCAACGTAGTAAGGTCATTGCAACTGGATACTGCTCAACCCTTCAAATTCTCAAAGATATTGTTAACACACCTCAACACTTTATTTCACTAACCTTGCCATTCATTCATCTGGCTCCAAGTTTACCTTGAAACAAAATTGCTCCATCAAATAAATTGCAAGTTCTTGCAACCTGCAAAGTTTAACACAAGGAAAATAAAGACCTCACCTTCTGCTTATCTTTTGTTGCAAGTCTTGGTGCCGCACCATGCTAACATCATTTTTGAAATTCTCGTCTTCCAACTTTGTAATTCAACGCTATGAATACTTAAGTGAACCTTTCTCAACCACTGACCTGAACACATACTACTTGTATCCACACAATGCTATAGCCTTAAAATCTAAAGAGCTTTATTGGGATTTACCTCACTGGATCTGGCAAGCTAGGCCAAAGGACCATAATTACCCAGTTGCCGCCAATGTTGTTTCATTCTTTCGTTGGCTGAAATTTGGCCTAGTCCTTCGACCTTAACCTGATTTTCTATTCCAGCCTAAAAACTTGTCTTGACTCTCTTTGCAAGTCACTTTGTTCGCAACAACCTTCATGGCAATGGATTTCGTCAATGCATCAGGTGCCATAATCTGCATTTCCTGCATGAAATCATCTCAACCTATTCAAGTTTAAACAACATAGCCAATTTCCATAAAATAGACAAATCTCGTCTGCACCAAGCAAACCTACCCACGAGAAAATATTGTAACTAGACAGAGTTTAGGGCACATCACTTAGTATATGTTTAAAGTCGTCAAGTGGGATGATCCCTCCTTCAATTGCTGGTGCTAAGGACGAATTCCTAGTAAATGTCTGACTACCTTTGATTGACTTGCACCCCGTGTTTATTAATTTGCCAATTGAAAAGAAGCCTCGAGCTACCGCCTCAAATCTCCAATAACTTGCAATCCACTCAATAGTTGCAGAGGACCTACAGTTTTAATTATGTCTTCCTCTTCAACTTTCATCTCCATCACTAAGGCGTTCAACTTTTCATGCTTAGGGTAAGCTGGCATCAAGTATCCACCCGTGCAAAAGTAATAATCTTTCTTGGCCTTGTCACTTACCAAGCTTGGGGTGAAGGTTGCTGTCACATTCTTTGTCTTTTTTTGGCAGAATAGCATTTTGCTTTTTTCCTTATCATTCTCAGCCCATGTATTTTGAGATTTGATTACTTAGGGACACCGATAATATTATATTCCAACAATTAGTTAGCAGCATAAATGGCTGTCAGCATATCCTTGACACCTTGTCTCCATCGCTTGACTTGTGCCTAAGGCTGCAAAACCTACCATAAAATTGAACAATTTGTCGTTCTTGGACATATCCTTAAAGTCAACCAGCAGAGTATGGTTTGAGCCTGTCAATGTCAATGTCTCTTTGTGCTTCAATTTTCTACAGGACTCCTATCAAGCTAAGACATGTTGCAAGGGAGGAATTGAACCTTCAATTCTGTTTACAGTGCTTTCCACGAGTCAGTTTTGCCATAACCAGCACTGAGGTCATCTGACACATGAGTATACCATAAAAGTTTGGCGTCTCCAATGAAAAACATGTTTGTTTTGGAGACTCTCTTAGAATTGGCACCTTCGCAGCCTTAAAGGTCTCTTTGGAGACTCTCTTCCATGTCCTGCAAGAAGTTCGCAAGTCCTTTGGCACTCCACTTGCTGCCAAAGGGTTTGGGGTCTTGTACCTTTACCTTGGACGATGAAAGCTTGCTTTTGGAACCAGCCAATGCCTTCTTATCAAGGATCAACTCAGCATTTATACTTTATGGTATCTAATTTCATTTCAATGGCGTCAACGACAGCACTCGTTTACTCCACAAACAAACCAATCTATCAATCATCTATTTTACGTCTTGGATCTATAGAAAAAAAGTTTTAATATTTGCTCTGTTAATGGTTGCCCACAGGAACTCTTAACTTGCTGCATCTTTATGTCCAAGTCAAGGATTGCTCCCTGCATTTGACCTTTCATCATCAAAATCTTCCGCCTCTAGAACCTAATTAGGCTCTGGTCCATCTTGTTATAAGGAGAAAATAGAGTATGCTTGACTCTATCTAAATTTTCACCCACTGTGCAGCCTAGTTGCACACCAACTAGTTAGCCAAGCACACGCCTTATGCTTGATTTTATCAGGGTGACGAAAATATTTGAGTGAATGCAAGCCACACACATTGAATTTTGCACAAAAGTAAAGGCAAGAAAGTGTTTACAAACCTCGCCCAACCTTGAACTCGTATTATTTCACAAATCAATACAATACACCAGATTTTTGCCTAAGGCCTGGACGCAATACTCATGCACTCTTGCTTGTTTGTTGCTTTGAGTGCTGAGGTCCTTGGCTGTTTATAGGCAACAAAAACACATCAAACACCCCCAACTTCTAGGATAAGATTAAGCTACACTTGACACTTATCTATTTGCTATCTGTAGGCGTTTGACTTGATCCAGCCCACCACTACCTGTATAGTGTCCGCAACTGTCTGCTAGCAGTACCTCATGATCTCGGTTACGAAGCAACCGCCTAATTGAGTGGCTTTATCTATAATCCCACATTTTTAGGACCAACTCTATCGGTTTCTGGGGTCTATTCGACCTTATCTGCTCTTTCTATCTCAGAGTTCTGTGCGCCTGTTGCCCCGATGGTACACCTAGCGCCAATGTGTGTGCTTACTTGATGCCAGTGTGTGATTGCACTAATGCCAACGGTCTAGAAATGCCTAATGCATTGCCCCTGAGATTTTCGCATACTTGTCTGAAAGTCGACGCGTGCAACTTGCGTGTCTGGTCGTGCTCCGTCTAGTGCCTAGAATGTATTTTTCCTAATTTTCCTCACTATTTTGTGAGGGAAACACATTTTCCTCAATAACACTATAATTTTCTCCAAGTTTTCTTTTCTTTAATATTTTTTTTACCAGCTAAACAATTATAAGTATTTTCCTTAACATTTTCTTATCTTTTCCCCACCAAAATCTTTCAACCAAACATAATGTAAGTCTTAGGTATGGTGCATTCTTGAACATTAACTTGTACAATGCAAGTTGATTAACTTGTAGGTCCATAATCTATGTACCTGCTGCAATTTGTTATATGTTGTTGTTTTTAATGTTGTTATGTATACCGATCAAATTTAACAATTGTCAATAACAACAATCAATTACTATGAATATAAGTAAGTTATAATAAGTTACAATCCGTGAAAAATAAAGAAGGAGAGTAACATCTTTCTATTTTGACTCAAAATTTAAACTTTTTTACCGTACCTTAACCCAGCACATTTATCTAGAATGCAGTGGATACTGGCATATTCACATTTTTTGATGGTTAAACACATAACTTTATGCAATAAGAGATTAAATTGATGAAGTGACTATGAACAAAGTCATGAATTTAATTTTAGTAGATGAGATTGAATTTTTATAAAATGTAATGGACAATTTTGTCATTTTTAGGAGATAAAATTTTAAATTTTATTAGAAATATATATTTATATAAATTTGATGAGGCGACTACTTGGATTGCAACATAGTTCTCAATTTTCAAAATTTTTTTGATCGGAATAAATCATCATTACCTCATAATTTGAATTTCAGCTGTAGATGTAAAAGTTAAAATGGTACAAGATGATGATCATGACGAATGTGACCACGTTTTTCTTGGTCTAGAACGAAAATCAAGCAACTTTCCTTCTATTCCCGATCTACTTGTTCCTTTGTTCTTTCTTCTTTGCCAAAATACTATCATAAAATCTTTGTTAAAGCTGGAAAAGAAAAGGATATTTCCAAATATTTATATACAAAAATAAGAAGATGAAGAATTTGATACTGTTGATGAGGGGGGCACCAAGCATATTGGACGGCTTTTATACCACCTAGACTTAAAATGTTTTTTATTTCCTCTTTTTCTTTAGGGTTGTTTTGTTGGGCCATAATCCTCGTTGGACATCACTTAGCCGCCACAAAATTGGAATTAATTGTTAAATAAAATTAAGGGTGAGAGACAATTTAGCTCATTCTATCCATGTCAAATTTTCTTGTTTAGTATTAGAATGAACATTGACGCCAAGTTTAAGTAATGATAAAAAAAAGAAAGAGCCAAAAAGAAAAAAGTTATTAAAAAATTAATATTTACATATTTATCGAATTAAGTATCAATCTCAAAATACATTTCTTGAATGTCATAGAAAAACAAATGAAATTAATGTATCAATTGACCATGTAAAGGATAATTGTTTGTTGCTGTGTTTACGTACCATAGGGCTATCAATGAATTGAATTTTAATTCGAATTCGATTTAAATTTTAAAATTTTTATTCAATTGAAATTTTTGATGGATCAGCTCCAATTATAATTATCCATAATCCGAAATACGTGGATTGAATACGAAATTAAATAATCCGATATGTTAAAGATCCGATTATGAACTTTATAAATTTTTTTTAAATTAATACTTTTATATATAATATTAATAAAATTTTTAAAATAAAATCTATATATATATATATTTTATTGACCTAATATCTATTTTAACATCTATATTATGCTATTAGTAATGAGCCTTTAGTCTAAAAAATAAGAGGGATAATAATAAAACATCAAATATAATAATGCATAATAGTTTACTTATATATTCACATAATGTAAACCAGGGGTTTAGTATTCAAATATTTAACTTTTGGACTAATATAATAAAAAGTTGTAAAAAATTCAAATATAATGTAAATTTACTTTAGAAATTCAATATTTTTATACAGTCCAAAAGGAGGAAAAAAGAAAGAAAGAAAGAGAGAAAAAAAAGAAAAGAAAATTAAATCGGGTCGAATTTTTTTATCGGATCTCGAATATTTGTTAGAGTCGGACATGGTACCGATTAACAAAGATTCTATGGGATATTAGTTCAGATTTGTATATAAATTTTGATAATCAAATTTGAATTTGAATATGGCTAATCCAATCCAAATCCCATCTGTTGACAACTCTTGTACCATTGTTGATTGCTACAGTATGCACTTGTCATAAAGACGAGGAAATTAAGGATGATATGCTGAAAGTCAGGATATAGGGGTGGTGATAGTTCTTATATTCAAGGATCAATTACAGTTAGCACCCCTAAGGTTTAGTGTAATTATAGAAAAGTCCTCATTTTTTTTGAAAATTACAAAACACCCTAAATCGACGAACAAAATTGTAATGTGGATGAAAAATACAAAAAGTCTAAAATACCCACATGGTAAAAATATTAAAAAATAGAAAAATAAAAAAAAAATTAGAAAAGTGGCAAAAGACTATAATACCCTCGGCTCTCTCCTACCCTTGACTTACTCGGTTAAGTGCTTTTGTCATTCCAAATCACACTTGAGGCAAAGGAAGAAAACCCTTGTTCTATATGTAAGTCTCTCCATATCTCTTCACCTTGCACACAAAATATCGAAAAATTCGATGTAGTTGAGGCCCCGATCAAAGTAGAAAGAGTTTGTGTGAAGTACGATGGTGTTGGGCGTGGCTTTCTCCATAGCATTTTGTATGGGTAAGGTGCAATAACTGATCATATAAGTTGATGATATGTGGTAATCGTTAAAAGATATTTTTTTTTTAGTTTTTGTACACTCATTTATGAAATATTACACAAAAATTCATTTTGCTAAAACTTTTTTTTTCTGAGAAATTTATTCTTGGTTAGGGTTTTAAAAATTTTTAGTTTCTTATGCATGATTGTAGTTGAGACGGTTATATATTTAGTTTTTTTGAGTATTTGTGAAGAAATTTGTGGAGTAGTACACAACAATGCTATTTTCTTTCTTGTATGCTAGCAGATTGTGATATAGGCAAGGGTTTTTTGAATTTTTTGACCTTTTTGCAGAATCGGTATTGTATATTTACATTCTATGCTAGGGTAGCTTTCTTGACTTTATATTTGCTTTTTATTTAATTTTTTTTTCTTTTGGGAGGTTTTTGGAATAGGTATGGCTGATGAACTGTTTACACTTATTGTTGAATATCTGGGGAGAAGAAAAAAGGTCCCCAATGTTGATCCTGATAGGTACAATTTTTTTGACTTGATGGATGATGTGAACGAGTCACATAAATTAGGTAAGGTACAAATCACCATTGCATGGAGTGTAAATGAATCTAGTGTAAGCATGCCTACTTGGAATGATAAAGATTTCATGGATATGTTTTTGAAAAATATCTTTGTTGATAAAATTATGGTATATGTTAAGTCTTTCGATGATGGGGGTGATGCTGGTGAGGATGGAGAGGAGGGATGGAAGGGTGATGATGTGGAGGCCGAGAAAGGTGATGCGGGATAGGAATGTGATGTCGTGGGAGAAGAGGGTGGAGATAATGGAGATGAGGGTGATGTGGGTGTTCAAACTAGTGAGGGTGATAATAGTGTTGGGGCAGATAATAGTTTGGGTGAGAAATTAGTAGTTGATAAGAGTGGAGATAGTTCTGAGTCATTGTACATACCAAATAGTGAGGATGGTGATGATGATAGCATTTCATTGGTGTGAAAAAATAGTGAGGGTGATGACTTGTCTAGTTATAGTTCTAATGATCATTGTGAGACTTACTATTCATTTGATGAAGAATTTCTAAATGATTGTTTGAAATGTAGTTTGAATAGAGATGCTTCACATTATCTTATTTAGACTAGAGATGACAAAACATTTGTGCTAGAAAAGGGTATGGTTTTTAACGATCTGCATGCATTTAGGGCAGCTTTGAGAGATTGTGTTATTCAAGAAGGTTTTGCATTGGTGAGAGATAAAAATGATACCAAAAGAGTGATTGCCCAATGTGCTGATGAAAAATGCCCTTGGAGGATACATGCCTCCTTATTGACTGATAGAGTTATATTTCAAATCAAAACATATGAGAGCACACACATATGTGTTAGGACAGATTCCACAAAAGAAGTCTTTCCTAAGTGGATTGCTTCAAAATTGGTATGTATTTTAAGAGATCATCTTAAAATGAAAACTAAGGGGATTAGAAGTGAAATGAAAAAATATAGTGTGAATCCTCCTTACATGCAAATTTATAGGGCAAAGAAGCAAGCATTAGAGAAGATAGAGAGAAGTTATACTAAGTCATTTGGCATGTTACCTTTATATGCAAAGATTTTTTGCCTAAAGAATGAGGGAAGTGTAGTTAGACTGCAGTGTGATATACCTGAAGGTGAGGATGGATGTTCTAGTAGCTTACCACCTATGCCTTCTTTCAAAAGGTTTTTCTTAGGGTTGGTTGCTTTGAAAGCTGGTTTTCTTGAAGGGTGTAGTCCATTCTTGGGGTTTGATGGATGCCATCTCAAGGGTCCGTTTGGAGGTATTTTATTGGCTGCTATTGGTTTAGATGGAAATAATAGGTTGTTTCCTATAGCTTTTGCTATGGCTAAAACAGAATTCAAAGAAAGTTGGATGTTTTTCTTTGAGCATTTGTCAACTATACTTTGAGGCTTCTCAGTTGGTTTACCTTGGACTTTCATGAGTAATAGGCAAAAGGTATGGTTCATTCCTCATTTATTTTTGGTATACTTATGTAATTTGTTACACTTATATTTGTTTCTAGTAAACTTATGTATGGCTTTCTCATTTGTTACACTTTTGTTTCAACAGTTGTTAGTTAGTCTATAAGGACTAAATTGTAATATGGATGTCATTTTATTGGGCTATTTGTAATGTATGATCTTTACAAGGCTTTAAATGTCATGTTTGTTGTAGTTATTAGTATTTTAGTAATGTTTAAACCCTTAAACTATGATTTCTTTATTGTTTTTTAGGTTAGGGACTAATGGTGACAATTTCAAAACTGGTCCCTAAAGCCATTAACAGGCATTGTGCTACACATATTTATGCTAATTTTAGGCAGCAATATATTGGAGCAGCCCTTAGGAGGTACTTCTAGGAGGCTGTCAGATCATACAATGTGGCTGGTTTTAACTTTGCCATATATAAGATAAAGGAATTGAAACTTACTGTATATGATTAGCTTATAAAAATTTCTGCTGAGAAATGGTTTAGGCATGCCTTTGATAGTAGGCTGAAGAATGATCATGTGACCAACAACATTTTAAAGTTATTTATTCATTAGGTAGGTGATTTGAGAAAAAAAACCTATATTGACTCTTCTGGATGCTTTAAGGGAAAGACTGATGAGTAAGTTGCAGAAGAGAAATGAGAAAGGGTTGAAATGGAGTAACAATATAGTTCTTAATGTTGTGAAAATAGTCAATTCAATGAGGGATGAGGCTAGATAATGCAGTGTTCTCTTTGCTAGTAAGACTAAGTTTGAGGTGCAAAATGAAATTATTCATTACATTGTTAACCTACAAAGAAGAACTTGTGATTGCAAAAGATGGGATATTAGTGGAATTCCATGCAAGCATGCTGTTATTGCCATATCATGCATGAGAGAGAGGATTGAGAATTATATAGACAATAGGTTCACAAAAGAAAATTACATGAGAGCCTATAGTTATATGATTCATCCTATCATAAACTTAATATTTTGGCACAAGGACACTGAAGTGACTCCAAAAGATTTATCGCCTCATTCAAGAAGAGAATGCCTGGAAGACCAAAGAAGAGCAAAAGGAGAGAATCAGTGGGAAGAGAACCAGTAAGGAGATCATGCATTATTAGATGCAAGACATATAATGGCTTAGGCCATAATAGTAGATAATGCAAAAATCTAAGGCAAATGTAAGCATATGGAAGTCAGATGAGCTAAGCTAGGAATGAGATTAGCTACCATTTGGTTTAACATTCTTAAACAGTTAGTTTCTTCTATCATTGCATCCTTAATTACCTTTAATTTATGTTTGTTCAGAAGAGTGGTTCCAAAGGGGAAAAGGGGAAAAGACGAAAAGCAGTCGTAGGACTGATAGTTTGAATGAGGATAGTTAAATTTCCATTATTGTAGTTTTTAGAACAATGCCACTAATTAATTGCTTCATTGAATTTTCATTTGCAATAGATGAACAAAGGTAATGTTGTTGATAAGGTTTTGTGTCACAAAGGGGAAGAGGCAGAGATAAAGAGGAAGGGAAAAGGGAAGTGGTAGGACATCTAGTTAAACTGAGGTTCTATCCTATTCCTTTTTTTGTCCGATTGGTTTATGCTTTGACTAAGTGCATTTTAGCTTTTAGAACTAATTTTCAATTATTTGATAGGAAGATGTTGAATTTTCAGAAAAAGGAAAATAAGAGGAAAAGGTAAGGAACTTAGAGCCAAAATGAGGTTGGATATATTGTTTGTCATGATTCCAAGTAGGTCTTAATTAACTCTTTCATCTCAATTTGTACTTAAGTGATTAGCACCTTGACCAGTTATGCAAGGAGATTTTCTTGCTAACACTCCACAAATGGATAGGAGCATATACAAGAATGAGGTTAGAATTATTAGTGTCTTTTATGTTTACAACACTTAACAAATATCGCTGATAACATCCCTTTATTCATGTTGTAGGAAAATGATCCTTTGGCAGAATATAACATTCCCTTAGCAGCTATGATGCAAGGAAAAAAGAAGAAGAAGTTTGGTGCTGCAATCAACTTAATAAATACATCTTTACAATAGTCTGTTATTGAAATAGCCTCACAAAATCTAAGATAAAATGCTTTGAAAAAGGCCTCACAAACTCTTGCTCAAGCTGTTCTTGAAAGATCCTCACAACACCCTCTAATTGCAGCCCCTTTTGAGAAAACAAAGGAAAAGCTGTTGTCACTAAACCAGTAGTAAAGCAGCAGCCTGTAGATATTGATAAAGCAACTTCAACATATAGAACTGTTGTGAGTGAAGGCGATGATTTTGTCTATGAATGCCCTTAAATGTGAATGATAAGCTTCCCTTTTGTTAGATTTTTTGAGCATATGATATTGGATTGATTTGGACTACTTTTTGTTGTGGTTTGGATAGAATTAACTATACTTCTACCTTGTATATGGTTCACATTATCATTGGGTTGGAGGTTGTTTAGTTTACTTGAATGTGGCCTAGTTTGGTTTGAACACATTGGATAATGACATGTAAGTAACCTATTTTCATCAATGATATGCTTTGCATGCTACTTTTGTTTCATATTTTGGCTAGAAACTCTTAATGTGTGAAGTATGAAATGCACATAATGTTGTGAACAAAATGTACAATGAGTAAGAACAATTCCATTACACAAATTAAGTACTACTATTACAAAATTAATACTTGCTATCTACTTACCAACTATTTTACAAATTTGTGCTACCAACAACACACCTAAAAGTACCATATTTGTTATCAAAAGCTTATACAATAAACTATCCTTCTTCATCTGTAAAGCATTATTATAAGGATGATGTAAAGAGCTAGTGGCTTCGAATTCTTCACTTGATTGTGCTTGAGCATTCCTGCAACTTCAATGGCCATCTTCTTCAACCGACAAGCACCAATGAGAGAAACCATGCATGGCACAACAACAGAATAACTTTCTGGGATTGTAACTTGTTTCGGATACCGTTATAATAGCCTTTCTCCCACAATTTTGCTTATTACATCTATCTTTTTTGTATTTCAAACCCCCAATATTACTATATGATGTGCTCCATGAGGAAGCCATTGCAATTTGCAAGAAAATATTGAAAAATTCATATGTATATAAAAGCACAATTAAGCAATGATCATAAATGGACATAAAACGGCTAAACTGGCATCATTCACAGATTTCGTACAATTAAATCCCTGTAGAGTAAATATATTACTTTTAAGTCCTTATATAAATTAAGAATATAATAGTACAACCCCAAGGGTATTTTTGTCCTCTAAAATTGGTTAGAAATGGTCAAACATTGGAATATTAAGGCAAAAGGAAAAATTAGAATTTCACATGCAAAATTTAATGATCAATTCAAAAAACCCTATTCAAATTTATTATAAAACTATTAAATTCTAATTAATACTTCCTGATTGTGAAAAATAATTTAATACTTTATCCTAATTAATTATGCAAAGATAATAAAAGCTTATGTGGGATGAAAATTTATTACATCAACTGTAATTAATCACATTTAATATTTATGATTTCTTTCTGTGATCCTAAACATAGTATATAATTTTATTTAATTAAGGTGTTGTCCCTACTCCCTAATTAAATAAAATTATGTGGATCACTATACATTATTAATAATCCTATAGTCATATTCGTACATAATTGCTAGTAACTACATGCAATATTGTCAATAAAAAATTTGGTTTTATGCACTTAATTATTTTACTTTAAATTGCATGTGAGTATAATTGCAACAAATAATATCACTACAAGAAAATACCCCTTCATTAACAAAAAATTTATAATGAAGAGGGTTCCATCACTGTTTGAAAATAATTGTAATGGATTTTTGATGGATTAGTAATGGACTTAATAAAATAAGAAAAAATATATATTACTTGTGATACTTGTGATGGATATGAAAACTATATATTGATATAAAAAGTTCGTCATAAATTTTATAACATAAATATGATTTTTCAATTTGTGATAGAAATTCTATCACAAAATTAGTTCTATGAGTCCCTTTATTTTCATCACAAATTAATAAGTGACAAAGCATGTAATAATGGATTTAGGAATAAATCTATCATAGAATGATAGATCTCATTAAATTTATATTAAACTTATTTTACAAATCTATTAGTATATTTTTTGTTACTGATTAGTTTATGATGAAAATAAAGTGCATCACAAAATTAATTTTATGATGGAATTTCTGTCATGAATCAAAAAATCATATTGAAGTTATAAAATTTATGATAGAATCTTCATATCAATATATATTCTTCATATTCATCACAAGTATCATGACTAATATATATTTTTGCTCATTTTGTTAAGTTTGTTAGTAATCCATCAAAAATATATCACAATTATCTTTGAACTATGACAAAATTCTTTTCGTCACAAATTTTTCATTAGTGAAAGGATGTTTTCTTGTAGTGTATACATATAATAAGCATTATTTAAGCACATAATTTCCATAAACTCAAAGTTCATATATTTCACATCATAAAATTGTTAATACAAATTTTTAGTGAAAATTTATATAAGAGACTATTATTATGTTATGTCCTAATGATATAGTTAATTTTTTAGGGTAAGAAAAGGTGGATAAGACCCCAACAAGTAGGCTAAATTATTTGAATGTGGCAAGATGAAGATGAACAACACTTGGTAGGTTTAAGGAAAACATTCGAACAAATGCTACAACGTATATGCTTTGAAAATGATAATCCATCCAAACAGAGTGAGGGTAGGAATATTTTACAATTTCTTGTGCACTACCGAGGTATTGAGATAGATAAGAATAAAGCACAAGAAATTACTGAAGCACTTTCACTAAAAAGCATAAAGGAACTATAGAGATTGTTCAACTAGATTCTATTTTTTCGTTGATTTAAGATTACAAAATTTGTGAAGCTCTCACAAAATTATCATAATTTATAAAATTATACAAGAATATCAAATTAATGAAAATCATAGTCATGCGTCATGGAAATGGAGTTAGGTCCTTTCTATAAAATCAAATGCATTTAAACTCTTGGAAGGCACTTTGCATGAAGTTAGAGTTTGTGATATTGCGTAAAATAATTTGATGTGTCTGTTTTCACTTTGAAAGTTGATATTTATAGTGGCTAAGTTTTTAGTGGGTTTTAGCTAATTTGGGTCTGGGAGCCCCTCTTGGAGTTAATTTATTAGACTCATTGGAATTTTACTTAATTATTATTTATTTAATTGGGTCCTTTAATTTATTTCTTACTTTTTTATCCTTAAGGTCTTATGTGTCCATATCATCAAGCTTCATACTTTTGACTTGAAAATTTATTTACATGTTGAAAGTATATTGTAAACTTTAATTTTTATCTTGCTTTAATTAATTAATTTATTAAATTTTGGTAATATATTTTTATTTTTGACTATGGGAAATTAGAAGAATTCGACAACTAATTAAGTAAAATTCTTAGGTCTCTGTAACTAGTTGTTTCTAGGAGATGTCTTGTTTAATACTTTGCATCCTCGAAAGGACTTAGACAAATTTTCACAAATTTGAGTTTTCAAGAAATAAACTTTATTAGCGATACAAGATGAGTTCCCAAGGTAATTTCTATGCCCTTTTTTTGTCACTTTATTTCCATGTGCAAATTCTCTAATTCCTTAGAGTTAGTAAAAATTTTCTTGGAAAACTTCACTTGGGAGCATAATATGTTTGTTTTCGAGACTGGAAGGTGGATAATACCAAGCTTGAGAGTCTGGTAGGGGTTGGTGGTAGAGTCATTGCCAATGCAGAGTAGGGCAACTGCTAGGCACTTGTTCATGGGTGGTCACTCTAGCTGATCCCATTTTGGGTGGCTATGGCAATCTCAAAATAGTTTGCGTTCATGGGGGTTCACTCTCTTTGTAGAGTTACCACATTTTTTAAGTTTATGAGCTTTTATTTGGGTGTATCAAGTAGTCCGATCTTGGATCATGGGCTTGCACATCAAGAGTATCTTATTTACTCCTTAGTTTTTGAGTATCCTTCTTCATTTGAGTCTAATTTTAAGTCAAGTCTAGGGGAAATGATTCTTCTAAGAAAGGGTTTGAGGCTTCTCCTAATGTTGATGGCAAGTTTACCAGTATTAATGATTGATCTTGTTTGCCTTTTTGGGGGAGTTAGAAATCTTGAGGCGCAGGGTCTGCACCTTTGATGAGTTTGAGTTTATTGTTCCTTTTTCGAAGGATCGCATTATATCACCTCCTCTAGGGTACTCCACCATTTTCAATGGCTATTTTAGCATTAATTTTTCCCTTCTTACTATTTACTTATTGTTAGAGATAGTTAGGAGGTATAGGATGTGTTTAAGTCAATTACTCTGAATTCCTTTGCAAATCTTATCAAGTTTCAGCATTACTTTAGGCACTTGGGTTTTCCTATCCTCTTAGATAGTTTTCACTCTCTTTTTATGGTGTGAAGTGTACCAAATGAAATTTTCTTCTACTTTTTTCTAGGCCAAATTATAAATTCTTGAGTGGCTTACCTTTCTTTAAAGGGCTTTGGAAAAATTAGTTTTTCTTTATGTAAGTTGAAGGTTAGGGGTTCCTTGTATTTCAAGTAGTTCATGATCATTGATGTGTTTCTGAAGGTTTGCAATGACCTTCACATGCACTTCGTGAAGGTGGAATTGTTTGTTTCTTCTTTTGGCATCACTTATATGTTTCTAGCAAGTATATGAATAATTATTTGGTTCCCATTTACTTGTGTGCTCATTACTACGTTCGTATTTTCTCCTTAGCACTTATAATGCCATTCTTGATTATTTATTGAACTATTGAGTTTAATCAAATGAGTATATCTTTGGAAAGAAGAAGGTCAACTTGGCTAAGATTCATGCTAGGATGGGAAATAGAGATTCATGTGAGAGAAAGAGGTAGAGCAACATTGGGGGGACTCATCCCCAGTGAGGTAGCATTTGCTTCCCTTCTGAAGGCATTCCACATAACCTCATGCTCTGCCTATTTCTGTTACGCCTCAAACTAGTGTAAGTAATATTTTTTAGCTGCTAATTTTAGAACTAACTAGGAAGCATGCTTGGAAGTTCATTGTTAGAGCTGCTTGTCTGAAGTTTTCTTTACCTTTCTATGCTGGCGAGGGCAAAGGGCTTGTTCTATTATGGTTTGTGTAGATGTTTTGCATCTATTGTCATTGGGATGTTAATGAGTATACTTTCAAAATAGATAGATCATAGGGTAGGATTAGTGACCATGGCTAGAAAAGTTGGAGATATTTTTATGTTCCCATTTGACTGAGTTTGCTGTCGGATACTTAGCTTTGGTAGGTATCTCTCTTCTTAATTTATTTCACTTGTACTTTATGGTTGTAGTTATGTGCAACTGTTTGATTATATAATTTATTTTTTTCAATATAGATTTAAAATCTAGTCGAGCAAATATCTTGTTGAGCTAAGAGAACTGCAATTATGATAGCTTAGCTTGAGAAGAGGTAGGGGATTCACCTAACAGCATGCTCAGAAGGGTGAAGAGTTCATGAAGTTGTTGAAGGAATATGAACAATTGAAGAAATGATATGTCAAGGAGGTTAATACCGTGTGGAAGTTCTTATAGTTTTCTGTTAAGACTACGCATGAGTAAGCATTGAAGGAGTTATGGAGCTTGGATGAGTTCTTTGAGATAGTCGAGGTAAAGGCTACTATGATCTATGAGTAGATTATCCAGGGTTATTGTCATGTGCTTAGTGAGATTGGATAGTACCCTCCAAAGGACCTACCATTACTTGACCCAATATTCTGATCAATCTTTTTGTTGGAGTTGCTAGTGGAGCTTTTGATGCCAACTTTGATGCTATGGTGGAGGATCCAGCAGTTGTGGCTTCGTAGAAGTAGAGTACGATTTAGATTAGGAGTTGATTATTTTTCTTTTCTCTTTTGTTAGTTGAGGACTACTTCCTTTTTATCTTATTTTTGAACCTTATGTAGTTAGCTTTTATTTTTTATTTTTGTCAACCAAGGATAGGCTAAATGTTTATATATGTTTTCATAATTCAACATTGTTTAAATATACATTTTTGTTATGGAGATTTGAGCTAGTTTATCCTCTTTTTTACTAAGTTATTTAGATGATTTTATCGATCATGCTTTTCCTTGATTCACATGTTGCTCAAGCATTATTGTGTCTTTATGTTATTTTTATTTTTGTCATCTTTTTGAACTTCACAGTCACAAGGAGTTGTAGGGAGTGCCCTTAGGGGTTTTTTTGTGAAACTTAACTTCATTCACTTCTCCCACTTCTTTTTTATTTACTATTTATTAATTGGGAGCACCTTTTGAGGGGTCTTGACTTAATGTTGTTGATATATGTCCCCTTAAGGGTCTTATCATAGTTTCTGTCATTATTGGGTGTCTCTCTTAGGGGTTATTTTGAAGTCATAGTTGCTACCTTTAGGTGCCCCCTTAAAGGTATTGATGTAGTCATTGTCATTGCACATTCCCTTAGGGGTGTTGGTATAGCGTTGCTACTGCTCACCCCATTAAGGGTCATCTAATACCTTTTGTTTGCTACACAACTCTATGGGAGTCGTATAGTGGTCTTTTATGTGTACCATGTGCTCTCTTAAGGGTCTTATAAGGGTCTGTATGTTGCATCCCCCTCTTAGAGGTCTTATGGTAGTCTCTTACCACATACCTCGTAGGAGAGAATGGTCTTGTAGCGGTGTTGATGCTATTGCCACATACCAACTTGGGGATTTTATAATGGTGCTAATATTGATCACAATATGCTCCATTAGGAGCTTTACCATGGTGCTGATATAGCTTACTTGTTAATAGTTGGGCAGAGTCATTCATTTCTTAGTTGATGTTGCATGCTTGCTGCTATTTATTTTTTGTGTGCATACTTATTAGGTCTTATCATGAATGAAATATCATCGCAACTTGTCATGGTGTAGTAACAGAACAAATATTTTTGTAACAAAATGTTAGAAATGTTTATTGAAGTAATGAAAGGGAACAAGTGTCATTCCTTAATTAGAAGGGTCTTTTATTCATAAATATTAGAGCAATACCAAAGTACATAGAAGCAAAAACTTGGAACCTAAAATAAAGACATAACTCCTAGGATAACTAGTGGAAAAATAATGATTTCAAGGTCCCAGAGAGCGTATTTATTCAATTTGGTGGGTGTCTCCCATCTTTGCAGTTAGGGTTGAGTGGTTGACATAATGTCTTCTTCCTAAAGCATTTACTTAAGTGTGACTTCATGCTATGTTGCTTTTTTTTCTTAGAGGTTGATTCTTCACATGAGTCTTGTGATAATGTTAGCTTTCTAGATCACGCCTTTGCTTTTATCCCTCGACTGGCATTCTTGACTCCTTTTTGCATCACTTAAGCTGATAATAGTAATTTTTATTCTTTTTAGCATGCTGGTGTAATATTCTCTGGTAGTATGTTGTGTGCTAACTATTTCTCCTACTCCACTAGATGTAGGGAATTTCATCTTTGTGTGGTAAGTTGAGACTATTGCGTGGTAGAAGTTTAAGGTTGGCCTTTTCTGTATTATGTTGTATGTGGATAAGGTATTGACAACTAAAAATCTTACCATTTTCATGACTTATCTAGGATGTGTGCCTAAGGAGAGAGGAATAGAGACTTCTTCAAAGGTCTCAACTATCTTATTAGTAATCTTATTAGAGAAAAGTTGATATTTTGTATTTGGGTATTATCCATGCTAAGTTAAAGGAAGGTGTTATACACAATGATGTCCGTCGAGCTTTAGATGTTGATTAAGATATTTTTAACCTAAAAATTAGTGAGGGAAGTGGAGATCACTAGAGTATCATTATGCTCGCCTTGTATAGTCTCCATATCTTCTTCTATGAAGAAAATAAAGGGAATTAAAGATACACTTTGTATATTCCGAATATTGGGTCCACCAACTGTGCTTGTATTTATCTTGCTGTACGTGCTAGCATCTTCTTCATATTTGAGGAGTTTTCTCTTGTGGGTCCTCTAGAGATTACAAAAACAATGACTGCAATAGATAAGTTATCTATTGTTGACCTTTGTCTCTCTCTTCGCTCTAACTATTCACTAGATGAGCATTGGTGGTCTTTATTATTTTTGGCTCTGGAATGCTTCTCAGGACTATTCTATCTTCAAGCAATATAATCTTTTAGGTATCTTTGCTGCGTCAGCCTTTTGATTTCATTTTTTTATATTGACACTCCTTAGTAGTATACCCTCGTTGTGGTCGAAATAATACTATTTCTCATCCTTTTATTTCTTTATATTATCCACCATCTTAAGGGGATACTCGATCATGCCTCACTATTCTGACATGACTAGGATGTTCACCTTAGATGTGATGAGAGGGTGTACGTAGAGAATGTTCTAAGAGGGCTATGTTGGCAGTCTCCCAACCTCATACTATTATTGTTTCTTTCATCTCAAATTTTGCGCTTGCTGGTGTTTAGAGGGGTTATTGCCTCTATGATCTAAATATAATTCTCTACTCGAATGAAGAGTTGTTCAAGGATGGTAGATAACTCCCCAACTATGGATTATCAGACTTTCTGATGCTTTAAATGGGTAGAAGTTCCTAATTGATACGAGGGATCTCGTGCACTACTTAAATGAAGCAGTTGATATATTCCCTTAGGGACTCTCCATTTTTTTATTTGATAGTGAGTAGGTATACCTCCATCTTAAGGTTTTTGCGGTTGATTAAGAAAGTGCTATGAGAATTGTTACCAATATATAATAGATCTAGCTAGCATTTAATTGAACTATGTCAGGGCACACTTGGTGAGGGTAGTGTAGAACAGCTTGTAGTAAGTAGATTTGCTTAGGTCATAGAGCTCCATCGTGGGAAGGAAGTTGTCTAGATACTTATAAGGGTCTATTGTTCCATTGAACATCAACAAGTTAGCAATTGTCATGGCTGAGGTAAGTGACTCTACTAGGATCATAGAGTAAATTAGTGTTACATCTCAAAAGAGCGACAGTCAACTGAAGATACTTGCTTCTAGATATTCCTAAGCATTGGGGCATAGTCGAGGTGGTCAGGACTCAGGCTATAGTAGGCAATTATCATAACTGGTCAGTTTAGAAAAGGATTGCACATTTACGTGCTGAGGTGGAGAGGTGTTGACACCCCATTCCTTGTTCATTCTCCTATTTGTCTTCCCCATGTATGATGAGGCTTCCTTGCTCTAGCGAGAGGACTGGGACTCCTCTTGAGGTTGCTGCTCACTAGCATATTAAGTGACTACTTTGGTTGCAACTTGTGTAGAGGTATTCTCCACTAATGCCATCAATGCTTCCCAAGTCATCTACAATATAGTAGTATTCCAGGGAGTAAATCTTGCTACATTATGTCTCTTTTGGTGGCATGTGCATTTTAGATGCTAGCTTCGATGCCAAATGAGATTGCGCCTTTGGTAGGTTGTTCTTTACTTTCTCACATTATGGTTTAACTTAAGTGTTGGAATCTCTAGCTCTGGACCTTGTCTATATTGTCAAAGTTTCTTGCTTTAAGAATCCTATAGATAACACTGAGATGACGCTACACAAAAATGGAGTCAGAATTGTTTTTGGAAATCAACAAAAAATCAAATGAGTTTCTAATCTTGGAATGCGCTTTGCATGGAGAAAAGTTAGGGATATTTTTATAAAATAATTTAATTTGTCAGCTTTGGTTTTAGAAGTTGATATTTATAGTGGTTAAGTGTTTAGTGGGTTTTGCCAACTTAGGTCTGGGAGCCTATCTTGATGGGCTTAATTTTTTTGGGCTTGTTGGCCTTTTACTTAATTATTAGTTTTTTAATCCTTCAATTTTTTTTTTTTAACTCTTAGGGTCTTATTTTTTCATATTCCATAGAAATACTATAAATTCATTTTCCTAATGATTTCCAACATTGTTCTGCATAAAAATGATCATAAATGGATCCACCATTAAAATAGAGCATCAAGAAATGTACAAAATACTCATTAAGGAAAAGGTTTTATTATGCTATGATACCGAATATAAGCATAAGACACCAAAGTATGCTTAAATTCAATAGGTAATGTAAGCATAAAACACTAAAATATGCTTTAAATATAATAGCATATAACTTGAATGTGAAAACTATAATCAAAGTTTACTTCTGCCGTTGCTGTCATCTTGGTCGTCCTTCAACATAGTTGTATTTATTTTGGTTTGATGCTTCTAAACTTAGACAATTTCTGAACGATGTTATATATAATTCTTAACTGAAAAATAGTAAGCTTGTGGACCTTTCACCATTTACACATATATAGATGTTTTCCTTCAAAAGGCTACATCACTTAATGTAATAGCATATCATACATCATGGGTGGTTACAAAGAATTCACCATGCATTATTGGCATTCATGAAGAAAACCACCATGCACAATAGGTGGTAAAAAAGAAACCACATTAGATATGGAAAAGGGCTGAAAAAAAAAAGTACAAAAGCAACACAAAAGCATAACTACGTCTCTTCTTGAAATGTTATTTGCTTTTAACTTGAGATGGGATCAAACTTTGAATCAAAGAATGATAGATAATACTAAGGTATATTATCTCTAGTTTATACTGATATATCCAAGAAAAATTACTATATCATCAATCCATAGAAGAGAAATTAATTTGGATATAATATTGTTAAGAATAATTTAACTCTTACAGAATTAATGAAAAGGGAAGTATCGATTATAGAACCTATTCATGTTTTTGAAAAAAAAATAGACAATTTATTATGCATCAACCATAGGTATTTTATTTATTCATAGGAATAAGCACCAAACTAATCAAAAATAGCAACAGCAAATATATATTTCAAAGAATAAATTTGAGGAAGTTATTTCAGCCTGTTTTCATGGGCAATTATGAAAAAATCACAGGTAATTATATACCACATATCTAGATGCGATTGGCCTACATAAAGTTCATATTAATGTGAGAAAAATGTCCAAATAGGAGTAGATAAAAATTCACATTTTTCACGAGCAAGTTATGTCTATGGGCTACGTTTTGCATGGGTTTTTGGAAACCCAAGACTTGATCCCACCAGGACTTGAAAACCTACGAGTTAGATAAATTAGCCCCACTTTATACTTTTAAAAAATATTACAAAATATTTTTAAAAACAATGCCACCATAACTTTGTGGACATGAGAAAAAAAATATTCTTAATAAAGATTTTTTTATTTACAAATTTAAATGTGCATGTTCAATTTTTTAAAAAGTTAAAAATACTATTATATATAAGAAGGTGGTCTTTTATCACAATTATACAATTTTGACCAAATTGTTAATTCTTAAAATTTTGAGTTTTTTAATTAAATTAAAATATTTCATTGGTGGTTGTATTAAGCATACATGCAGCAAATACATTAATAGTAAAATGCCACGATTACTCAACTCGGATGTAGAGAAAAATGAATACACTTACTATTATATCTTGTACAACATGGATTACAGGGCGGCTATTTATAGACAAAGCTAAACAAACTAACTAATTGTGGTAAGCCTGACTAACATGCTAACTAATGGTGTGATGAGATATAAATTCAAACCCTAACTATAATAAGAAGAAAAACAAGAAAAACTGTACATCGAGAATATTCTCATCTAACACCCTCCCTTAAGATGGAGCGTGGGGATTGCACACGGCCATCTTGGTCCCCACACTTCATCTTGGACGGGAGAGATCCGAGCGTCGAAGTTGGGAGGGCTTTAGTGACTGGGTTGGTCAACTGATTATGTGAGCGGATAGGAAGGAGTTTGATGGTGCCATGGCTGAGCTTTTCACCAATGAAGTGATAGTCAACCTCAATGTACTTGGTGCACTCATGAAAAATTAGGTTTGAAGCAATGTGAAGGGCTACTTGGTTATTACAAAATAATACTGCTGATGATGGGATGACCATGTTGAAATCATGAAGTAGTTGCTGCAACCAAATGATCTCACTTGAAGTGGTAGCTAAAGCTTTGTATTTGGCTTTAGCAGATGATCGAGCCATGGTTGCCTGTTTCTTTGATTTTTATGGTACTAGGGAATCACCAAGAAAGATACAAAAATTGGTTGTAAACTTTCGTGTGGTGAAGCAGGATGCCCAATCAGCATTACAGAATACGCATAAGTGCAGCTGGAAAGTTGAGGAGAAAAAAAATACCTTGTTTAGGGGTAGATTTAAGGTGTCAAAGAAGGTAATGAACAGCTTGTAAATGTGTGGTGTGGGGCATAGCAAGGAATTGGCTAAGCTTGTGCATTGTGAAGGCAGTATTAAGTTTGGAGAGAGTGAGATAGAGTAGCTTTTCTATTAGACGTCTATACTGTGATGGATTGTCAAGTAGATTGCTATCTTTAGTATTAAGTTTTAATGTGGGCTTCATGGGAACATGAGCAAGTTTTGCTTCGAGAAAACTTATTTCTTCAAGTATTTGGAGAGTGTAGTGGCGCTAGGATAGAAATATACCATATGTTGATCTCATAATTTTGAGGCCAAGGAAATATTTAAGGTTGCCAAGGTCTTTGAGCTTGAACTATTGTTGGAGAGAAGTTTTAAACTTGGAGATGATGTTAATTGAAGGACTTGCAAGAACTATATCATCTACATAGACGAGGAGTACAATGAATGAAATACTGGAGCCAAGAGTGAACAAGTTGTGGTTTAATTGGGACTACTTGAAGCCAAGGTTCAGTAGGGAGTTAGAAAGCTTAGCATACCATTGTCGGGAGGCTTGGTGAAGCCCATATAAGGATTTGTTCAATCTGCAAGCAAGTTTAGTGGTGTCTGTGTGTGACGTGGGTGGTGAGTAACTAGGTGGGAGGTCTATATACACCCCTTCAAATAGGTCACCATTTAAAAATGCATTGATATCTAATTGTGCTAGGTGCTAGTGATGTGAAACAGCAAGGGTGAGTAAAATTTTAATAGTGATGAATTTTGCAACTGGGAAAAAAGTATCTAGGAAATCAACACTTTCACATTGAGTGTAACCTTTAGCAACTAACCTAGCTTTGTGCCTATCTAAAGCAATATTAGCCAAAAATTTGAGTTTGTAAATCCACACAAAACCTACAATGGTCTACCTTGAGGAAGGGGAATAATAGTCCATGTGCTGTTGGTTATCAATGCATCGAGTTCAATCCTCATAGTAGCTTACCATTCAAGTAATTTTGCTACCTAACTATAAGTAGATGGTGCGAAGTGAGTGGAGATGTTGAGGAGGAGCTGTTTGTAAGAAAGGGAGAATAATGTATACGAGAGAAAATGAGAGATAGGGTAAGAGCAATGTTTGATGGCAAGAGTAGATTGTAATAGTGTGTAATGGTAATCTCTCCTATAAGTGGGAGGTTTAGTGATTCTAGTTGATTTTCGAGTAGAAAGGGGAGGTTGTGAGTTTAAAGGATTAGGATCAGGAGGTGTGTGAGGAGGCGGGATGTGATCAATAATAGAGATAGGAAGGACAAGTTTACAAAAAGGGTTGGGGATGAGACTTGGAGCCTGAGTATATTTGAATGGATAAATGTTTTCATGAAAAATGACATTTTTTGGAAATAAAGGTTTTATGGGATGATAGATCGTATAGTTTGTATCCTTTAGTGTTGTGGAGGGGGGGGGGGCATCCTAAGAAGATGCATGTAGTGGCCCTAGGGTCAAACTTGTGCCTATGAGATAGAAGTATGGATGCATATGCAAAGCAATTGTATGTCTTAAGTTGGGAATAGTTGGTTAAGTGTGAAGTAGAAGTTGGAAAGGAGACAGTAGATGAGAAGGGGTTTTGTTGATGAGGAAACATGCGGTGAGAATACATTCACTCCAAAAAATAAGGGGCATGTGGGATTGAAAATATAATGCACGTGCAACATTTAACAGGTTTTGGTGTTTACATTCTACCATAGCATTTTGTTGTGGCGTTTCAACCCCACAAGACAATTGATGTATGATGCCATTTGAGCTGTAAAATTCTAGCATGATAAGTTCTTTAGCATTGTATGTTATTATTTTCTTGATATGAGTATTAAACTGGTTAGAGATATAGTTGAAAAATTTTGGAAATATAGAAGTAACTTCTGATTTATTGCTAAGGAGAATTATCCAAGTATATCTAGCATAATCATCTACAATAGTAAGAAAAAAATGGTGTCTAGCGTGTGAAGGGGTTTGAAATGGACCCTAGATGTTTGCATGAACAAGTTCAAATGGTAATTTGGATACATAGTTATGCGATACAAATGGGAGATGTTGTTGCTTAGTTAGAGGATAGATACAACAAGGTTTCTTATTATCTATGTTATCTATGTAAAGAGTAGACTTGAGAGTAGCCAATTTTTGAGTGGAAGGGTAGCCCAGCCGGTCATGCCAAAGCTGAGCAGAAACTTTATTCAAGTGATGCACATTGTGGACAGGTAGTTCAGGGTCTAGAAGATATAGGTTAGTAACTTTTCTACTCTTGCTAATCACAGTCCAGGTCTTGGTGTCCTGGATCATGCGCTAATCATGCAAAATGAAACAATAAGATGTGAATGTGTGAGAAAAGAGCTAACAGAAACAAGGTGAGAGTGAACTGAAGGATGTATAGGACTTGTTGGAGTGTAATGTGTGGATTAATGACAACAGTCCCCATAAAATAAATAGGAATTTTAGTATTGTTAGGTAATGAAACAATTGTGTTATGAATAGGAGTCATGAGCTAAAATTAAGATGCATTGGAATAAATATGTCTTGAGGCTTCAGAGTCTATGATCTAAGTGTTAATTAGGAGAAATAGAAGAGGATTTGATATAAGGATAGCAAGTACCTGCAGTGAGTGGACTGATTGTCTTGATTAGTTGACTGAGACGATTGGTTTATGTGATTGGATAAGAGATTGACGAGTTGACCATACTGGATTGGGCTAAGAGACAGGAAGAATAGGCCAACACTTCTAGTTTGGTGAGTTCTTGAGACTTCGTTAACAGCAGGAGAGTTTGCTGGTGGAGGAGTATGATTGAGGCCAGCAAGATTAGGTTGAGTGCCAGATCGAAACTGTGGCTTGAATTTGAAGCCAAGTGGATAGCCATATAGCTTGTAGCAAGTATCAATAGTGTGTCCATAGGTTGAACAATGTGTACGGAAGGGGTGTTTGCGCCTTTGATTGTTATAGATAGGAGCAGTGGATGACTTTGTAGTAGACTTAGTGAACTTTTTGTTGCCATTAGATCTAACGGCGAAAGTGGTGTTGCTGTTGTCATGAGAGGATGTGATGTGAGGCCACGTTATTGTTCTTCTTGTGAAACAAGAGCAAAAACTTTGCCAATTTGTGGAAGAGGATCCATGAGCAAAATTTGACTGTGGATCTGGGCAATACTGTCATTGAGTCCTATCAAAAATTTGAGAACAAATTCTCACTGATAATGGTCAGATATTTCCTTGACACCACCACAATTGCAGCCGTTGTAGGTGCAAATAGGTCGATAGTTGCTTAACTTTTCCCATAGGGTTTTGAGTTTAGTGAAGTAGATCTTACGGATGTGGTGCCTTGAGTGTGGGTAACAAGATCGCGGTGAAGTTGATAGAGGCACGGTCCTATGCTATGTTGGAATCGTTCCTTTAGATCTAGCCAAATGTGGTGAGCTGACTCTACGTAAATCACACTGGCGAAGATTTCTTTAGACATTGAATTTAGCAGCCAAGATATCAACATATTATTATTTCTTGCCCAGGCGTTGAGGAGTTGAGGATCATCTACAGTTGGCTTCTGCATGGTCCCATCAACAAATCCAATCTTATTTTTTACCGATAGCATGATCAACATCGCGCAGCTCCAAGAGGCGTAATTGTTTTCGGTCAATTGTTGAGAAACAAAGAGGAGACCGGGATTGTCTGAGTGGTGCGGGTAGAATGGGTTGGTGGCATTATTGATGGCGGATTGACCATTGTTAGATGCAATAGAGGTGTGAGATCACTGAAAATCCATGAACAGAGGGAAGGAAATAACTGTCGGATGCTAGATTGATGATTCGAGGCGACGATCGGAGAAGCTGGTCGGAGAGACTGATTGGAGAAACTGATCGAAGAGACAGATCAGAGAAGATGGTCGGAGAAGAGATAATGAATGACGCAGCAAGGAGCAGTTACTTCTGATAACATACATATGAAGCATGCATGCAGCAAACGAGTGAGCAGTTGAATGCATGATTACTCAACTCAAATGCAAAGAAAAATGAATACATTGACTATTGTGTCTGGTACAGCATGAATTACAAGACAGATGTTTATAGACAAAGCTAAACAAACTAACTAATTAACTAACATGCTAACTAATGGTGTGGTAAGGAATAAATACAAAGCCTAACTATAAACAGAAGGAAAGCAAGAAAAATTGTCCATCTAGAATATTCTCATCTTTAAATTTGTATTAGAATTTTATTAGTGACTAATCAGATCTTTTTCGAAAACACTGGAGGTTGGCTATGTGCAATTCTCCACATCTTTGTAAATCTATCCATATCATTTCTACTTGTTTCTGTTGTGGCATTTCACACACGTGATTTCTTCTATATATTTCATACAATTGTGATAGACTTTGCTAAATGAAATATTTCTCCATCTTTGTGAATCAATTTGGATAATAAATTAAAGCAGCTTATGTAATGATAATGTTTCTATCTAAAAGATCTTCTATATATTTGCAACAGGTGTACATGACTTCAATAATTAGCATATGAATGTAGGTATTGATATATTGCTCAAGCCTTGGCCTGCCGGATAAGGTCCCATAAATGAGGCACAACCTAAATTACCACTAAAAGCAAAGTCTAAAATCTGCAAAAAATTTCTCAACAAAATAAAATAACTTTCAATAACTAAATAATGGTTTCTTAGTTGCTTTGACATTGTCAATTCTCCTTTATATCTCAAAAAGAAAAACCAAATTGGTGAGTTTGAAAGCCTCGCAAATGCTTTTAAGTATATTTAAGGTGCAAAATAAGCAATATTTCAGAATAAAATTAGAAGAACTTATAACTAATATTATCATGTGACTATAACAAAAATAATTGGTGGAAAGTCTAGAAGCCACTATAAAAAAGCTAACAAAATTCGAAATAAAATTTAAGTTGGCATATCACAAAGTTTTCACATTGCATAACCAAATAATTATAGTCAATATGATTTTCAAAGTAAATAGTATGTATACAACAAATCTAACCTAGACTAAGTGGTAATATGGTATATATACTAAGAATCGTATTATATTAAGCACCGTATTATGGTACATCTAGCGGGGATCATATTTGTACTAAGTATTGTAATAAAATATATGTACTAACAATGAAAATAGTTGTACATATACTAAAGATTAGTATTGAACATAAAAAGGTACTTACTTTGTAATACATATACTAAAAATTATACATTACTAAAGATTATGATGTTAGCATATATAATAAGTATTACTTATATATTACTAAAAATTATAATTAACCTTACATATATAAATAAAGTACTCATCTTAAAATACTCTTTCAGAGACAACGTAGAGAACACTTTATATATACTTCAATATCATTCCTCTGTCTTGATCTCATATTCTCTTAACTTAAATCTCACCTTTTCAAATATATTAAACAAAAACAATTGTAACACATTTTCCCCAACATGCATATAATAGAATTTGTAACTTATAAGTAAATTCTTGTTGGACATATAATTAAAATATACTACTCCTTATTCTTGAATTATAATGTTATCCCTTTACATATTTGAATTAAAATGCCATTAGTCTATATTCTTGAATTAAAATGTCACCTCTCCATATTTTTCTTTATAACTTATAGAATAATGACCCATAACTAATAATTAAAATCTACTAATTTCTATATTTAACACTATTGAATTAATTAAATTTGAATAAAAAATTATTATTTTGATTCTTTTGTCATTATAATACTAATTATCTCAACATTATAGATAGATACATATTCCAATTTAACAACTATACTTTATCAGATAAATGGTGGCATTTTTGTTAGTAGTGTGTCTTGTAAGTTTTTCTTTAATACAATATATACACATGCCATGATTAGTGAAATCCAAATTAGGAAAAATTTCATTCTTTACTAATCTTTCCATTCTTTCTTTGGATATATGACCTAAACATTTATGCTAGAAGTATGCAACTTTCTCATTCACTAGACTTCGTTTAGTTCCAACTTTATGATGCAAAGTCATTAAAGTCTCAATAAAATGATTGTCAAGCTTAAACTTGTAAAGACTATCACATAAGATTTCAGTCTCAATAATATTATTCTTTTTAAATAAACTGAAAGATCCATAACCAAAATTAAAAGTAAATTCTGCTTTATTTAATTTTGATACAAAACTAAATTGCTAGAAAAGTAGATGCATGAAGAGTTTGATACAAATCCAAGTAATGCCTAGTATCTAAAATTAGACGATAAGTGTTAATTCCTTCAAGTGGAGCTTTTTGTCTATTTCCCATGTATACAAACTCACTTTGCTTTATGGTTTAGATTGAAAGCAATCCCAGCATCATATTGGAAATATGAGTAGTAGAACTAGAGTCAAGCCACCAGGTATTGTAAGGAACTTTAGAGAAGTTTGATTCGAAACATACAAAAGTACTAATTAGCTTACCCTTCTTTTCAAACCACGCTTTACATTTTGGGTAATCATTTTGATAATGTCTAGCTTTATGAGAAAAATGACACTTATATTCTTACATCCTTTCTTCACATTTTAGGAAAGAAATAATTCTTGGTTTACTCATTGATATATTTGAAATTTATGGTACATATACATGTTTACCATAAAATATTGTTTCTTTATTTGATTCCAATGGATACTTGCCTAATTAAGGAATCATAGCCAATGGACATAACCATATAAATGAGGAAATATGTAGTAGTGTAAAAGGTGAATCACTTAGTTGGGAAAAGATCTTTGTTAAGTATCTTGAGGAGTGGTGTGATACTCTCACACACATTTTGTGCTTAAGTGTTGCCAATTTCTTACTCTATATGTGTTTTCAAGGGACTATGTGGTGAAGAAGGTCAAGGGGTGCTAGCCTTTGATGGACCTTTGGGAGATAAGGACAAGGCGGTTCATGTTTCAAAGGACTTAGTGGTGAAAAGCGATAGAAGTTGTTCCTGCTCTCGAGGGATCTCGTGAAGAGAACAAATCAGTGCTTGGTTACTCTAAGGACCTCTAGGTGAAGAAACTAATAGAGTAGTACTGTTTGGAATCTTCTGTAGTATTCTAGGTTCTGGTCTGGAAGAAAAGTCTAACGCTTATTGTATGAAGTAGCAATAACTCGTGCATTAGTCCACAGAGGTTATGCAAGTGAAACTAGCAGAAGTTCTCTTAGGCCTATCACAACGTAGCTATTTTTGCAGTACTCTGGAATCTACCTTATCCCATCTGGGATTTCGATTTAGCTCTTTGCAAAGAGCTGGTTTTCACCTTGCTAAGGTGTTTCTAGTCCTTTTACTTTTATTTTGTCAAATTTCTGTACTTAACTATAAAACATTTTTACATCTTAATTGATTTGTTAGGTTCAAAATCCTAAGTGAAAATTTAGGTAGAGGAGTAGGCTTGCCGAACCTCTATAAATACTAGTGTCACTTCTATTTTTGTTGATTTATTTATGAATGGTTTGATTGGTTATTTATTTAGTAACTAAAATTGTTTTCTGCAAGACTTAAACTATTTTGAAAGGCCAAAAAGTATTAGAGTGATAAACTTTCACTACATTAAAATCCCTTAGGCCTAATTAATCCCCCTCTTAGGCTTATAATCACTCTCAATTGGTATAAAATTTTTGGTTCTCTATATTGTGGTGTGACTATCAAAGTAAAAGATCCTATGGCCATTAACACTTTTGATGCCTTTGCTAAAGTGCAATTGCACAACTGGCCTCCACTATTTGATGATTCTAATTATGCTACATGGAAAAATTAAATGAAAAAATATGTATTTCCCTTGGATTTTGATTTATGGGATGTGGTTAGTGAAGGGCTAATAGTTCTAACAAAATTGGTTGACGGATATATGGTTCCAAATGAGCAACAAGAATTTACTAGTGATGATAAAAAGGTCATCTCAATGAACGTGGGAGCTAATGTGGGTTCTCGTAAAATAGAAGTACAGCCAAGTTAGTACATGCATCACAACAAAGCAAATGTAGGAAATCATACAAGTGACCCACTGAGGTACCAGTTAGGTTCGACAAGAGAGGAATACTCTTTTCATTCACAAGTACAAAATGTTCCAAATAAAACCTAATGAGACCATAAGCTAGATGTACACACGTTTCATGAAAATTATAAATCCTATGTTCATACTTGACAAAACTATAAATGATGATGAGCAAGCCTACAAGATTCTTAGATTGCTTCCCTAGGAATAGATGCCAAAAGTTACTACTATTCAGAAAACTTATGATCTTAGTAGGATGACCATGGGTTAACTGATTGGATCTCTCACATCCCATGAGTTGACACAGCTAAATAAAAATGAAGGTTTGGAAACGAAAACAAAAAAAAAATTATTTTTAGTATCGGTCATGATTCTGATTCAGAACTTCAAGAAGATCTTGATAAGGACTAGGTTAAAGGTGAAATCATTCTGAATTTCCTGGAGATCAAGTAACTAACAAACCTTAAAAGGAAATTTTAGAAAAATATATCAAAATAATAAAAAACAATTCAAAAACTCAAAGCACCAAGCCACCTCACTACTACAAATATAATAAAATTAGACACAAAATACCAAATTGTCCCTGATTGAGAAAAAATGCAAAACAAGCTAAAGCTAAGGTTATGGCACCTACATGGGATGAATCCAATGGTGAACAAGTTGACAATGAAGAAAATTGCTTCATGGTAAACCAAATAAGTACCTCTCCATGTTCTAATTATGATTCCATTGGTGAAATTGACATTGACGAGGATGTGCAAAATTGCTTAAGCTTTACGAATTTTGCTGCAAAATGCTTGTTGATAAAAATAAAGTTTTGCAGGATAAAGGGGATTATTTGTAGAAAGAATTTGATAGAGCTCATAAAGATAAATTTGAAATACAAATGGCTAAAAATAGAGATATTTTTTATGCTAAATGTAAAAAGAAAATGAACAATTGGCTCACTAAAGAAAATAATTCTTTGAAGAAATAAATTCAAAATATGAGCCGTGAAGTCAAAGAAAAAATGGTTGTTGAAGAATGTTGTCATGCTTGGGATGATCTTAGTGAATGTTCCACAAGTATTAAGCACATACAAATGCCTACTCCACCTAGAAATAATGCTAAAAAAAGGTTAAAAATTTAGAAACTGTATGAATCAGTAAAACACCAAACTAGTTCCAACAATTTCTAGAAAGAATTCTAAACCAGTTCAAAAAACCTGCTTTACTTGTAGTAGATATGACCATGTCAATTATAAATGTTCGATTCAAAAACTCATTGGTATTAACTTGTTAGGGTAAGAAAATTATCTGCCGCTAACCATGAAGAATCCAACATAGTTTGGAGACCTAAAATAAATTAATCTCTTGTAGGTTCGTGCCAAGGAACATTCTCGAAAACAGAAGTAGTACTTGGATAGTTGATATTCAAGGCATATGATGGGGGATGCACTAATGTTCCTTAAGCTTAACAATTATCTTGAAAAAAATGTTCTTTATGCAGATAGCATAAAAGGACACATAATAGGTCAAGGTACTATTGGTAAGTAAACTGCTACTACTATTGATAATGTATGGCTTGTTGAGGGCCTTAAGCATAACTTGCTTATTATCAATCAATTATGTGATGAAGGTTATGAGGTAAATTTCCATCCTACTCACTATGCCATTAAGCAAAATGAGAAACTAGTTTTTACTGCTATTAGGGATGGAAATGTTTATTTTATAACCCTTAATGATTTAACTTGTCAAAATGTGGAATGTTTAACCATTTTAGATAAAGAATGCTATAAATGGCATAAAAGATTAGGCCACATAATTTTGTAAACATGGAGCTTATATCTCATCTCATAAAGAAAGATCTTGTTAATGGAGTACCAAAGTTAAATTTCTCCAAGGACAGAATTTGTGATGCACGCCAAAAGGGGAAACAGATTTGAACATCTTTCAAACCAAAGAATGAGATCACAACTTCTAATCCACTAGAACTTCTACACATTAACCTCTTTGGACTTGTGAAAACCACTTTCCTTAGAGGTAAAGGATATGTGTTTGTAATAGTAGAAGATTATACTCATTTTACATGGGTCCTATTCCTTGCTCATAAAACCAATGCTTTAAATGCTTTCATTCCACTTACTAAAAGGTTTCAAAATAAAAAGGTTTATTTCATTAAGAAAATTCAAAGTGACAATAGAACTAAGTTTGATGAAATAATAAACTTTACTTTGTTTTGTGAGGAATATGGTTACATTCATGATTGTTTTGCTCCTAAGACTCCCCAACAAAATGTGGTGGTTAAAAGGAAAATTTAGATTTTGCAAGAAGTTGCAAGAACCGTGTATAATGAATATGAGTTTCCAAAATCTTTATGGGGTGAAGCCGTGAATAGGGCTTGTTATATGTCAAATCATGTTTTCTTAGGACCATTTTTAAGGAAAACCCCATATGAATTGTGGCACGGTAAAATCCCAAATATTTCTTATTTTCGTGTTTTTAGTTGCAAATGTTACATTCTTAATGATAGAGATTATTTGACAAAGTTTGATTCCAAAGTTGAAGAGGCTATCTTTGTTGGTTACTCAATGCATAGTAGCCTATCGAGTATTTAATAAGTGGAAAAGAATGGTTCAAGAATCCATGCATGTTATGTTTGATGAGACTAACTTATCTTGTGCCAAGGAAACCTTGAGCAAAGAAATTGCAGGACTTGAAGAACCAATCAAGATTTCGAACCCTGAGCTATCAACATCAAATTAAAGGAAATTAGAATCATATCAAGGAATAAATCCTACCACAAAACTTAATTCTAGTTAATCAGTAGAAATGGCTAAACAAAGAATGAGAAAGTTTAAACATGCTTTCAGTTACCCTATTGATAGAATCATTGGAGATCCTCAAGATGGAATAACTACAAGATCCAAATCTAGACAAGTACCACTATATGAATCTAATTGTGCTCTCATTTCAAGGATCGTATCTAAATATGTCAAAATGTTAGAATAGTGCCCCGCAAGCCAATTCGATTGGCCTTGTAAACTATTTTCTTGTAAGCCAATCTTGATTGGATGATATTCATTATATGGCCATCTTCATCTTATGCTCTTTATTTACTTCACTTGCATTTGGATGAAGCCCCTAGATCATATAAGATTACGAGACTTGGTCATACACTGAGTGGTGATCATGGAATAAATTCTACATGATTGTGATCTTAAATCTTTCAAGTCATAGGATCTTATGACATTGGGCATCCAAGATCTGGATAGACTTGCATCGATGATGCATTAATTTAAGGGTTTGATATTGCTCTATTCCATGAGTAATCCCATATGAGATATGGATGCATGTTGGTGGGTGCTTGTTAGAGAACAAAGCACTAAAGATCCACTCGAAGAATCCACTAGATAGCTACAGTGGCAAGTCGGTAGTGGTAAGCTCTCCATGGTAACCTTGTGTCTGGTCTTTCTGCTTTGACTCTTTCATGACCATCTAGCGGGTCTTTTGGGTTGAGATTAGACATGAGCTATTTGGCATGGAGGTTTGTGAGATCTAATATGGAATCTAACTCCTCGTCTTTGTGAAGGGAGAATGCATCTCGTATTTGTTCTATAATAATTTATTCCAAGAAATCCTTGTGCAAGGTGATGTGATAATTTGGAAAGACATTTCCAAAGGTGAGGTCACAAAGGGAATAGAAGATTATGAATAGAAATATAGTATTGAGGCTATTAGGTAGTCAACAAATATTTTGTCCTAGGTCTCTTTTAGGGAGATAGGAGACGGAAGAACCATATTTGCATTGTACGCATAATGATAGAATGGTTCTTCAAGAGCATTCATTTTGGCCAATTAGTTGGGCTCCATGGGCTTGAGGTTGGATATCGACCATGGAGATTGGATACTCTTCAATTAATGAGATTAATTGAATAGAGTTACTAAGTTTAAAGAAGTTTAAACTAAAGTGAATATTTGATATTCTAAAAGTCACGAGTTGTGAACCCATATCCAATGAATAGTAGAATCTAATGGGATCACACACAAAAGCCAATGACATGGTCTATTGAAGGAAAGAGAATTTTCTAAGAGTTAGAAAATTCATAACCGGTTTTTGGAGGAGGCAAAATTGTAGTCATTTTGGCTTAATCAATTTAAATGTTAAATTGGTCAAATTAATTTAAGATTTAAATTGAGATCAATTAATTAAAGGTTAATTAATTGATGTCACATGACTATCAATTTGTCAAAATTAATCTAAGGTTGAGTTAATTTTGACTAACTTAAATTGTTAAGCGATTTGACTTAAGAGTTAAGTCAAACAATTATAAATTAAATTAAAGTGTTTAATTTAATTAAGTTGAAGAGATAATGTTTTGGAAAATTATTAAATGAAGAGTTCATTTAATAAGAATTAAAATTTAATTGCAAGATATTTCATTAGATGAAATTTGTGCTTCAATTAAATTCACTAATCACAAGTTAGTGGCCACCTAAGCAAGGGACACTTGGCATCACCTCCTTGTGGGAGGTGTGTGACCACTCCTATATATGGATATGATAGAGTGGCCGTCCAGAGGGTGTGTGTTGTGTGTGCACATTTTGAGTGACTTTCTCCCACCAATATAGTGTAGTGGGAATCTAAGTTATTAGCCTCCCAATATTCTCTCCAACTCTCTCCACCCTCAATTTCAATATTCCTAGCCTTCCTTCCCTCATTATCTATAGATATTGCAGCCATTATGTACAGAATAGGTCATAGATTTGGTGTGTGGGTGCTTGCATTAGAGGCAATCTATTTTGGTTGCTTTTGCTCTTAACTAGCGCAGTTTTTGGCAGCTAGTTTTTTCTTCTTCTTGGAGTTCCTTTGGTGTTCTAATCAGCCTGAAATTTGGATTACAAAATCTTTAAGTTGAGGAGTTCCAGCAAAAATGTTTGCCAAAATGGATGAGTCCATCTTAGGGAAAATCGGTGGTGATTCTACTACACCAGTGAAGAGCTTGTTTGATGGTTGAAGAGAGTTTTCTTGCTCTTTGAATTTTTTTTCTTTCACCCAGGTATTTTTCTCTTCTAAATCTGAATCCTATGCATGTCTAGATCCTTTTGGTGTTGTTTGGGTTAGTTTATTCAATTTTTTGTTTTTGAAAATATTTGGATCCTAGTGCAACACAAACCTTCAAGTGGTATCAGAGCCATATTCATGCATGGATTTGGATTTTGCTTGGCTTGGGTGATTGGTTATTGTGAATTACTGATCAAAATCACCATGCACTCAATCCATATGATGGCTTGGAGTGTATGGATGATCTTGCTTGTGGCTCTTTGATTGATGGATTGAATCATGTTATTATGTGCTTTAATTGTTAAATCATATGATGGGCATATTTTAATTCATTTTTCTGATGTTAAATTTTGATTTGCCACTGATGAATGTTATATTATGATATAGCATGTTGTGAATGGCCTTAAGTTGTTTTGGTCATTTTTGGGCCCAATAAGATTGGATGTAATTTGAGATTTTTGAAGAATATAATTCTTGCTTAAGCTTGTTTTTCAAGCATATTTGGGCACTTGATATTTCAGTTTTAAAAGGTGTTTTAATATGAAATTCTCACCTATGTTGTGTGTTTTGATGTTTAGCAATTGTTCTAAAATTCTTGGTGCATAAAAGTTGAGTAAAAAATGGCTTGACTCGACCATAAACCCCAAAATAGGGGTGTTGCTGGCTCATGGCAGCACACAACATGGTAGTAGTCAAGAGCTACTACCCAGTAGTGAGCAAGCCTCAACCAGAAGCCCCTAGTTGGGTTTTGAGCTTTTTCTTTGGTTCCTTTAGTGACCAAACTTATTTTGAAACACATACATTGGTTACACAAATGTTGTGCAAGGCCTCAAAATTATGTTGGACACTTTTTAGTTTCTTTTAAAACTTGTTAAAGTTGATCTCCAAATGTGGCAAAAATATGATGCATAAATGTTATGCTTGTTTTTGCACGATCAATTATTTGTTAATATGATTATCACTAATTATTGAAATTGAATGTCAATTCTTGATTTATTTATTGTTCATTTAAATGTTGAATGGATGATGAATGAATGGGGATAATCATGAGCCTTTTAATATTGATTTTATTTATTTCAAGTTGTTTAAATGGGTTGTATTAAATGGGGCTTGCATGCCTCCTGTTATATCTTGTAAAAGTTATAAGAGTAGAATCACTAGGAGTGAGGTTTTCTTTCTCTTTTAAAAGTTGCAAGGAGCAAAGAGGATCCAAAGAGGCTTAAAGACCCATGAATGTATGGGATACACTCATGTAATAGATTAGTTTAATTAACCCACCTAAAATCAACCGAGTAATGCACCTATGTCTCTAAGTGCATCACTTGGTTAGGCTTATGGTCTCTTACCCTGGGAGCATGCTAGACTATTTGCTTATTTATGCTTTTCATATCCTATTGATGTATGAGATGCATGATTAGGATATAGAGAACTTAAATAAGAAGACAAAGATGATGAGATTCTTGCAAGTAAAAACCCTCCACTTAGAATGTCTAACTGTTTTTAAATATTAAGTCTAAATAGGTACAAATTAAAAGAGTTTTAATTAATCCAAGCCTTTTACCAATAGTGTATACTATGACGATGCTACCAATTTTGTGTGATGGTACTTGATCACAAGGGTCACATTTAGGAGGAAAGCTGTGAGCATTCACTTAGCATGAGATGCACTTTTGACTTAAGAACCCTTACACATTGGCACTCAGTCGTGGGGGATGTCGTAAGGCCATCTTGAATCAAAATATGATTGATGGGTTGGACTTAACACTTAGCAGTATAGATGGCACACAGTCATATAGGTTTATATGAAAAGTGTGGCAAAATATATCAAGAGTTACATGAGATACAATTAGCAAAAGTTGCTTACCCTTCGATTACTTGTGGATTGCACTTAGTCACAAGGGTCCATTGGCAAGTCATTAGAGTTTTGATTCTCACTAAAAAATTTGATTTCCCGAATTCTTCTTGAGGGTGAAGAATTTGATAAAATAGTGGGAGAAAAACATGCTTGAAAGTCCATCAACATTCTTTTAATATCAAATTCAATCACATACTTATATTCCCTTTTTTGCCTTTGAGGATTTGTGAAATCTCTAGCATGACTAATAATTTCACTCTATGTTATTTTGGAAATCAATAAACCAATCGGACTAAACTTCCACGATTGACTTAACTTCAAAATCATTCTAGATTCCTAGAAGTAGATATAAGTTGTATATCATGGTACTCTTAATCCCTTTGGGATTATGTAGATTTACAGACACGTGAAAAGTTCATGAATTAGGCTTAGGTTCTTCCTATCCATTAGTCTCATGATGGCATCTACAAACTTTAAAAGTATCAATGACACATGAATGGTACCTTGGTTAAATTTACAAAGAGTTGTAAAGCAAATAAGGTATGAGAAGTTCATGTTGTCAAAGGAGATTTTTCAAGCTAGGATAAATATAAGGTCATGTGTCATTGACTACAGTCTAAAGATGACTAAGCTTGGAGAAGCTTTTCAACTTGGACATAGTGATGGACAATGATCTCCATGAGGATTTGATCCTCACATCCTCGCTGAGTTTTATTAATCAAAGTGTTGATCTGGAGGGAGACTACCATGACAAAGGCAAACCTTTGAAACTTATTTTCTCCTCCAAGTCTACGAGCCCATAGGGTGTTAGAAAGAGAGGTAAAAGGAAGAAATATTCTTCCCCTATGGTAAAACAACTATTAAAGGCATCTGGAGGAGTCAAAAAGATCATAGAGGATATAGTCGATATTATTTGTTTTTACTTCAGCGAAATAGGCTATTGGAAGCACTAGTGCAAGGAATACCTTGCAACCCTTGAGAAAGGCATGTATTTTATTGAAGTTCATTTAGGATGAATTTTTTCTCATAAGTATATGACATCGCATGAGGTTCTTTTCTTTATACGTTGTTGCAAAGAATAGAAAGAAGAATAATACTAAGTGATGAGGATATGATTCACCGCCTTGGCTAAGGAGCAAAAGTTGTGACCAAAGTCGAAGGCATACAATAAGTTAGACTTAGGGAATTCTATACTTGTGTTGGACTTTTGTTATAACGTACCATATATTTTTGAGAATATTATTTCAATTCCCATTTTAGATAGCGAAGGACTTGATCCTTTTATATCAAATGGGAGATTGAAGGTATTAAAGAATGGGTTCTTTAATTACTCATGGTATACTTAACAAAGGATTGTATATATTGGATTCTTAACCATCACTGATGCACTTTCAACTAAGTAAGCAAATTGGATAACCAAGAAGATACCATTCTTTGGTATGCAAAACTTGGACATATCTCCAAAAATAGGAAGAACAAAATGGAAGCTCTCAAAGCACTACATGTTAGTGGCATTGAGGACTTTCCTACTTATGAATTTTGTTTGAAAGAAAAAATGACCAAGGCTTTTTTTGTAAGATAAATTGAGCGCTCCACAAGCCCTTTAGATTTGACCTGTACGGATGTTTACGGACCACTAAAAGTTAGTGGAAGATGAGGCTATTCTTACTTTATCACCTTCACTGATGATTATAGTCGGTACGACATGTGTATCTTATGAAGTACAAGTTTGAGGCCTTTGAAAAGTTCAAAGTGTATAGGAATGAAGTAGAAAAGTAAAAGGGACTTAGTATTAAAACTCTTTGATTAGATCAAAGGGGTGAATACTTAAGTACTAAATTTTTGGATTATGTAAAAGAAAATAAGGTTCTCTCTTAGTGGACTCCACCTGGCACACCTTAAATGGAGTAGCTGAGAGGAAATTCGTACCTTGTTGGACATGTTACATTCCATGATAAGCTTCTTTGACATGCCTATATTCTTTTAGAGATACATCTTAGAAATGATGGTAAGGTTACTAAACATAGCAACTTCAAAGTTGGTGCCAAAGATACCATATGAGATATGGTATGGCAAAGCACCCCCTTACCAATATCTCAAGGTTTAGAGATCTCTCGCATCCATGAGATAGACAGTCGAAAATACGTTGGATAGTAGATCCATCTTATGTAAGTCTGCAGGATACCCTAGAGAGTCTATAAGTTATTACTTCTATGAACCCTTCGAACAAAAGGTATTTGTTCCAAGAAATGACCACTTTTTGGAAAAGAAATTACTATAAGATAAAGAAGGCATTATTGTTGAACTTGGTGAAGTTTAAGATGATCATCAAATTCCACAAGTAGTAGAAATAAATAAATATCAAAGCGCTTTACAAATAATCTCCAAGAAGGTCAGGCCGGATCAAAAAGCAACTCAAAAGGTTTGAATTTCTTCATGATATGGTCCCAATTGGGTAGTGATCTGAAAACCTACGAGGAAGCTATGTTAGATATATATGGGACATTGGCTTGAAGCCATGAGATCCGAAATGGACTCCATGCACTCGAACAAAGTATGGACTTTGGTAGATCCACTAAAGGAAATAGTTCCCATTGGTTTCAACTGGATTTATAAGCGAAAGCTTGGGGTAGATGGAAAATTGGTGAGTTTTAAAACCCGACTAGTGGCAAAAGGTAACACTTAAAGATCTAGTATCAATTTTGAGAAAAGCTTTTCACCGATTGCTATGCCTAAGTCCATTTAAATTTTACTTGCCATAGCCATATATTATGAATGTGAGGCATGGAAAATGACTATGAAAATAGCTATCCTCAATGGAGACATTGAATAAAGGATTCATAAGTAGCAACCACAAGATTTTACATCCAAAGGGAGTGAGCAAAAGGTTTGCAGATTCTAGAGGTCTATTTATGGACTTAAATAGATGTCTTAAACTTGAAACATATGTTTTGATTTGAAAGTCAAATCGTTTGACTTTATCAAAAATGTGTATGAACTATATGTGTGCAAAAGGCTAGTGGAGTAGTATATAATTTATTGTGCTTTACATCGATGACATCCTTCTCATTGGAAATGAGGTAAGAATGTTATAGTACACTAAAGCATGGTTATCTACTCAATTCTCCATGAAGGATTTTGGAGAAGTATCCTACATATTAGGAATATGTATCAATAGAGATAGATTGAATAGGATACAGAACCTTTCCCAAACCCCATACATTGACAAAATACTAAAGAGATTTAATATGGAAGAATCCAAGAGAGGATTCCTTCCCATGGGATATGGGATTCATCTCTCGAAGTCTACAGCCCCCAAGACTAAGGAAGAGAAATTAAGAATATTTCACATACCTTATGCTCTGCTATTGGAAGTATAATGTATGCAGTTCAATGTACTAGACCGAATGTGGCACACTCACTAAGCATTATGAGTAGGTTTCAATCTAATCCTGATGAGAGTTACTAGATAGCTATAAAAATAATCCTTAAGTACTTAAGAAGGACTAAGGACTTATTTTTGGTATATGAAAATAAAGAATTGAAACGCAAGGGGTTTTCATATTCAAGTTTCCAATCTGATGTGGATGACCTAAAATTTGCTTTTAGATTTGCATTTTGCCTTAATAGTAGCATAGTGAGTAAGAGTTTTAACAAGACACCATGGTCGAGATAACCACCAAGGTGAAATAATTTATGATTTTGAAAACTGCAAAGAAAGGTGTTTTGATGAAAAACTTCATCCCAAAGTTGGATGTAGTGCCTAGCATGCATGAACCTATGATTTTCTTTTGGAAGACAATTTAGGACTTGAGTCAAAATCACATTAGTAATCCAAACACAGTAAATGTGTTATCATTTGATATATGATATCAATTGATAGAGGTGACAACAAAGTAGATAAAGTTGCCTCAGAAGAGAATACAGTAAAACTACTGTCTAAACCCCTAAATGCTAACGATCTTTAAAGGATATTTTGAGAAGATGGGTCTCAAGGCCAAAAGACATTGGTTTTAGGGCAAGTGGGAGATTGTTGGAAAAGTGCCCCACAAGCCAATTAGATTGGCTTTGTAAACTAATTCCCTGTAAGAATATCTTGATTAGATGATATTCATTATATGGCCATCTTCATCTTATGCTCTTTATTTTCTTCACTTGTATTTGGATCAAACCCCTAAATCACACAAGACAATATGACTTGGTCATGCATTGGGTGGCGATCATGGAATAAGTCCTACATAATCGTGATCTTAAATCTTTCAAGTCATAGGATCTTATAAGATAGGGCATCTAAGATCCAAATAGACTTGCACCAATGATGCATAAATCGAAGGGTTAGATGTTGCTCCATTCCATTAGTAATCCCATATGAGATATGGATGCATGTTGGTAGGTGTTTGTTAGAGAACAAGATACTGAAGACCCACCCAGAGAATCCATTAGATAGCTGCAGTGGCAAGTCGGTAGTGGTAAGCTCTTTTGCTTACGCTAGTGCATATTATTAGTCCTCTAACCTTAAGGTCCATGGTAACCTTGTGTTTGGTTTTCATATTTTAACTCTTCCTTAACCACCTAACGGGTCTTTTGGGTTGAGAATGAGCATAAGCTACTTGGCATGGAGGTTTGTGAGATCCAAGATAGAATCCAACTCCTCATCTTTGTGAAAGGCGAGTGTATCTCCTATGTATTCTATAATAATCAATTCTAAGAAATCCTTGCACAAGGTGAAGTGAAAATTTGGAAAGATGTTTCCAAAAGTGAGGTCACAAAGGGAATCGAACATTAAGAATAGAAATATAGTATTGAGGCTATTAGGGAGTCAACAAATATCTTGTCCTAGACCTCTTTTAGGAGATAGGAGATGGAATGACCGTATTTCTATGGTATGTGTAATGCTAGAATAGTTTTTCAAGAGCATTCATTTGGCCAATTAGTTGGGCTCCATGGGTGTGAGGTTGGATATTGACCATAGAGATTAGGTACTCTTCAATTAATGAGATTAATTAAATTAACTCACATAGTTTAGAGGAGTTTAAACTAAAGTTAATATTTGATATTTCAAGAGTCACAAGGAATTATGAGCTCATGTCCAACGAATGGCAGAACCTAATGGGTCACACATAAAAGCCAATGACATGGTTTATTGAAGGAAGGAGAATTTTCTAAGAGTTAAAAAATTCACAACCCTTTTTGGGGGAGGCAAAATTGTGGTAATTTTAGCTTAATCAATTTAGATGTTAAAGTGGTCAAATTAATTTAAGAGTTAAATTAAGATCAATCAATTAAAGGTTAATTAATTGATGTCACATGACTATTAATTGGTCAAAATTAATTTAAAGATTGAATTAATTTTGACTAGCATAAATTGTTAAGTGCTTTGACTTAAGAGTTAAGTCAAACGATTATTAATTAAATTAAAGTATTTAATTTAATTAAGTTGGAGAGATAATCTTTGGGAGAATTATTAAATGAAGAATTCATTTAATAAGAATTAAAATTTAATTGCAAGACATTTCATTAGATGAAATTTGTGCTTCAATTAAATTCACTAATCACGAGTTAGTGGCCACCAAAGCAAGGGACAATTGGCATCACCTCTTTGTGGGAGGTGTGTGACCACTCCTATATATGGATATGGTAGAGGGGCTAGCCAAAGGGTGTGTGTGGTGTGTGTACATTTTGTGTGATTTTCTCCTACCAATGTTGTGTAGTAAGAATCTAAGTTATTAGCCTGCCAATATTTTCTCCACCTCCCTCCGCCCTCCACCTCCATATTCTCAGTCTTTCTTCCTTTATTCTCTATAGATATAGATTTGGTGTGTGTATGTTTGCATTAGAGGCAATCTATTTTGGTTGCTTTGCTTTTGATTAGAGTAGTTTTTTACAGCCAATTTTTGCTTCTTCTGGGAGTACCTCTGGTGTTCTAATCAGCCTGAAATTTGGACCACATAATCTTCAAAGGGTTGAAGATTTTTAGTAAAAATATTAGCCAAAATAGAGGAGTCCATATTAGGAAAAATCAATGGTGATTATGCTGCAATAGTGAAGAGCCTGTTTAATTATTGAAGAGAGTTTTCTTGCTCTTCGAATTTTCTGCTTTCACCTAGGTATTTTTCTCTTATAAATTAGAATACTATGAATGTCTAGATCCTTATGGTGTTTTTTGGGCTAGTTTATTAATTTTTTTTTGGAAAATATTTGAATCCTAGTGCCACACAAACCTTTAAAAAAAGCTCTAAAAGATCCATTCTAGATTGAAGCAATGAAGAAAGAATTATCTCAATTTGAAAAAAGTAAAGTCTACAAGATGGTAGAATGATAATTAGACCATCTAATCATTGGTACCAAGTGGCTTTTCAGAAATACGTTAGATGAAACCAGTGAACTTTCCAGGAATAAAGCTAGATTGGTAGCAAAAAGCTACAGTCAACAAGAGGGCATTGACTACAATGAAACTTTTGCTCTAGTTGCAAAGTTAGAATTTATTAGAATGTTTTGTACCTTTGCATCTTATAAAAAGTTTATGCTCTACCAAACAGACATAAAAAGCACTTTTCCAAAAAAATTCATAAAAGAAGAAGTTTTTGTTAAGCTACACCCCCGTTTTGAAAATCAAATTTTTTCTCATCATGTTTTTAAACTGGTAAAGGCTTTATATGGACTAAAACAAGCCCCTAGGGCTTGGCATGATCGATTGAGTGATTTTCTCATAAATAATAGCTTTTCCATTGGAATCTTGGATACCACATTGTTCACTAAGCACCAATAAAATGGTTCTCTTATTGTTAAAATTTATGTCGATGACATTATTTTCGGTACCGCTAATGATCTGCTTTGTCAAACGTTTGCTGAGAAAATGAGACAAGAATTTGAGATGAGCTTAATGGGAGAGCTCAACTTATTCTTGGGACCTCCAATGAAGCAAACTTAGAACGGACATTCATCTTGCAAGAAAAGCATACTATGGAACTTTTAAAGAAGCTCAGAATGAGTGAATGCACCCTACAACCACTCCCATGAGTACAAGTACCATACTAGAACTTGATGAGGATGGTAAGAGTGTAAATGAGAAAGTCTACAAAGGTATGGTTGGTAGTTTTCTTTATTTAACTGTAAGCTACCCAGATATTATGTTCTCAATATGCTTATGTGCTAGATTCCAGTTTAACCTAAAGGAATCCCATTTGAATGTTGTTAAAAGAATATTGAGATATCTTAAGGGAACATCTGAATCCATGCTCTAAATCTTTTAATTTCAAAAGCTGTTATAATGCGGATTATGCTGGTTGAAAGATAAGTAGGAAAATTACCAGTGGTGGTTGTCAGCTGCTGGAAAATTGCTAGGTTTCATGGTGCAGTAAAAAGTAGAGTGCAATCGTATTATTTACAACCAAGGCGAAATACATGGCTTTAGAAAATTGCCGCACCTAAGTCTTATAGATGAAACATATTTTACCTAATTTTGGTATTAATGCTCCTTGTGTGCCTATTTTATGTGATAATTCCAGTGCTATTAGCATTTCAAAAAATCCAGTTTTACATTCACGCACAAAACATGTTGAAATTAAATACCATTTCTTGCGTGATCATTTAAATAAAAGTGAAATATCAATTGATTTTGGGTCCACTGAAAATCAACTTGTGGATATTTTTAATAAGGCATTGGAGGAAAATAAATTCATTGATATAAGAAATAAACTAGGAATAAAATCAAAATTTTGATTTGGCGGGAGAAATAAACCATGATTAAACTTAGGAGTTATTCCTTTTTCACCTAATATTATTTTCTTTTCCCCATTACCATTTTTGTTTCTAGAATTCTCGGCCATTATGATAATTAATAGATCCACTTTCCAAAATGTCATTTTCCCTAGTTTATTTTTTTAATTTTTGATTGATCTATCTTTTTCCTCTTTTCTTCACGCGAAAAAATCTTTTGCAGTAGAAAACCCTTTTCTAGTCTTTCTCTCAAATTCTTTGATCTCTTTTGAAATGTTGAAGAGAGGAAACTCTCATTTTGTTGGACCTTCTTCCTCAAACAAAAAGAAACCCTCTTTGTCCTTCTTTGAACCCGTTCCTCTCAAAGCATTTGAAGCTCCTCTTCTGCTAAAATGGTATAATGACTCTAGCTTTGATGATGAAAAATATTTCTCGTCTGATAAACCTGAGTTTTCAGGCTCTGAGGAACCTAGTATTAGGGATAACCTTATGGGTTCTCTTGAAAATCAAGTGGTTCAAATGAGGGTATGTCAAACCCTAAGTCTCCTGTTCTAGTCAATCTTGAAGAAGTTACCAATTGGAATTTTGAAAAGGTCCACTCATCTCTTAAATTCCATTTTGCTAAAGTTGAAAAATATTTTCTTCATAAAATTTATGGCCTAAATTTGAATAGAGGAAGACCAGTTAATTTTGACTCTTTACCAAGATCTCCTGCCATTGACCTTGTGTGTAATCTAAAATGGGATAATTTTATGATGAAAGATTCTATCCATATCTGGTGAAGTTATGTTACTCAAATTTCACTTTCATTGAATCTAAAAATGATGTTTCCATTGAATCCTATATGTTTGGAAAATGGATTGTGCTATCTCCATCAAAACTTAATTTTTTACTTGATCTTGCTGATGATGGTACTAAATTCCTTAATTTTGGAGACATGCCTAATGCTGATATTTCCTATGATGAAATCACCAAAATATTTTGGGGAGGTAAACAATATACTTTATCTAGTGGGGCTACTTTAAACAAGTTGAAAATTAAACACATTCTACTTCATAAAATGCTTAGTTGTACTATGCTCTCCTCTTCTGGTATCTAATGGTGGTCATTCTACGAACCTAAATTTTATGAGTCTCTATGTGATGGCTAAGCCTATTAAGAACTGGTTAATATTGGTTTTATAATTCTAAAATACATTGTGTATTCATTCTCCCATCAAGCAAAAAATCTTCCTTATTCCATGATTCTTACTCATATTTTTAAGCATGATGGATTTTTCTTATTGAATGCTTGGATTGAATAAAAAGCGTAACCATAAAATTTTAGACTTGCTAGCCTTAGAAAAATGAAAATTTAGTATACTAAAGATGATGGATGGTTCAGAGGAGTTGGTCAAACCCTTGCAGTATCAAGTTCCATCCCCGTAAATCCAAAAAACCAATAACTGATAGTTCAAAATTTGAAGAATCCAGTCTTGTTTGTGCCACTCTTACAAAAACACCAAAAAGGGCTCAAGGGAAAGTTGATAAAAGACTTGAGGCTAAGATGGATGATCTTAGTAAAGCTGTGGAGACTCTTGTAGGACATTTGGTGATCCTTGTCAATTCCATGAATTACATGCTTGAGTGTCTTCTTTACAAATCCAGTCGCACTCGTGCTAGTGTTGTTCAATTGAAGGAGAAAGTTAAAGCTTATCCTAATGTTTCCTAGCCCCTTTGGTGATGAAGGGGGAGAAGATTTGAAAATTTGATGAGAAAACTTTAAACTTTTGCTAGAACTTATTTATCTTTCTGCTGGAACTCACTTACTTGCTTGCTAGAACTTATCTCTATTACTTTTATCTTTACTAGATGATGAAAAATTTTATGGGCCCATAAACTATTAATCTTTTGGATGATTTTTTTATTAGGCCTATTATATAAATGAATGTTTTTTTTTATTATATGCTATCTGCTAGTATTTGTTGTTTCTCTAGTTTCTTGAGCACATAGATAGGGAGAGCACAAGCTGGAAAAATTGGGCATATAAATAGGGGGAGTTCAAGTGATATCATTCCTCTTTATTCAAATTTTGTCATCATCTAAAAAGGGAGATTGTTAACCCCTTGATGATTTACACTATTTTGATTATAACAAAATTACATCCCTAATATGTGCTAATAGCATGCAATTAAAATGTTAATATCTTTCCATACTATCTGTTAGAATTTGTTTATATGCTGGAATTTACTTCCCATAATCAAAGGATCTCCTAAAGATTCTAGCCTGTTTCTCATTTCTATGAGTTAGGAAAGAAATCATTCTTGGTTTACTCATTGATATACCGAAAATTTATGGTATTGATGCATGTTTAGCATAAAATATTGTTTCCTTATTTGATTCCAATTGATACTTACCTAATTAAGGAATCATGGGCATTGGACATAAGCATATAAATAAGAAAATATGTAATATTGTAAAAGGTGAATCACTTAATCGGGAAAATATTTTTTTTTAAGTATCTTGAGGAGTTGTGTGATACTCTTGTATATATTTTGTGCTTAAGTGTTGCTAATTCTATGCTCTACGTGTGTGTTTGTGAGATGTTTTGGTGAAGAAGATCAAAGGGAGCTTGCCGTCGACGAACCTCGGAGAGATGAGAACAATGTAGTTTGTGTCTTAAAGGACTTATTGCTAAGGAGAGACAAAAGTCATACCTACTCTTGTGGGACCCTATGAAGAGAACAAATCGATGCTTGGTTGCTCTAAGGACCTCTAGGTGAAGAAACTAGCAGAGTAGTACTATCTGGAATCTTTTGTAATGTTCTGGATTTTGATATGGAAAAAGAGTCTAAAGCTAGTTGTACAAAATGGCAACAACTCATGCATCAGTCCATAGAGGTTGTCTAAGTTAAACTAGCCAAAGCTCCCCTAGGTCTATTCACAACGTAGCCAATTTTGCAGTACTTTAGAATCTGCCTTATCTTGTTTAGGATTTCAATTTAGCTTGTTGCGAAGAGCTGGTTTACACCTGCTAGAGTGTTTATGATCCTTTTACTTTTATTCTGTCAAATATTTGTACTTAACTATAAAATATTCTTACATCTTAATTGATTTGACATGTTCAAAATTTTAAGTGAAAACATAGGTAGAGGAGTAGGCTTACCGAACCTCTATAAATACCAATGTCACTTTACTTCTATTTTCATTACTTTATTTATCATTGGTCTGACTGGTTGTTTACTGGTACTTACAAATTTCAATCAGTAACTAAAACTGTTTTTTGCAAAAGACTTAAATTATTTTGAAAGGCTAAAACGTATTAGAGTGATAAACTTGTGCTATATTAAAATCCCATAGGCCTAATTCACCCCCTTCTTAGGCTTGTAATCACTCTCACACAACACAAATCCTAGCAAGTAAGAAAAACTTTGAAGGAATCTAGCAATTCTCTCAAGCAATCAAGGAGATTCACAACGTTCAAGGCATTCTTCATGGAGTTCATATATTTTGGTGTTTGATTCAAGATTAAGGTGCAAAATCTTTAAATTGGCGTTATTTCAAATAAAATTCAAAGAGATCAACAATGTTCAAGTCATTCGTTACAGACCTAATCACATTTCAAGATCATATTTGAAAGAAATCTAAGGATTAGATTGGAGAATAAATCCACAATTGATAAGTTTGAATTTCATTTTAGTTATATACATTTTTCTTGTCATGTAATTTTTGTTTATTGTAGACAAAGAAAATTGTACAATGATATTCAATTCCTTATCTTTAAGGTAAAGTACAAAAAGATGCAATTATATAAAGTACTATATATCATTCCTCAAGATAACTGGATCTCTAAGTTTGAGGGGCAACAAAATTTTGATTTAAAAATAACTAATATAATATTTAAGTAGAACAAGTATAATGTAATGATATTTTGATTCCCTCTACCTCTTACTTGGCCCAATTAGGGGGAGAAAACCATTTTAAATTATGTGTACTTAGGTTGAATAGCACAAAAATAATTTTTAACTTTAATTGTATAGGATGTTGGAATTATTAATTTAATTATTTCATTGTATGTGATTCATTAAACTTATTGGCTCGTAAGCCCATTTTAATTTCCATCAATTAAGCGAAACTAGAAAATGAAATTACTATTAATTATTCTTACATGGTATCAAAATCGTATATCATGTGTTCCAATTTGAACTGGTTTTCAAGGGTCTTTTGAATCATTTGCAGTTGGGTACTTAAAGTTGTGGGCCTATAATTCTTGAATGCACTTGCCTCCAAATTTTTTTTTTTTTTTGAAGTGTGAAGAAGATGATCTCTCTCTTAGTCACATAAATGTCTATTTATAGAGCTCTAACCCCAATGGTATTGTGTGCAGTAGTCCATTGTTTTAGGTTGTGTTATGTTTTAATTGTAATTTTATGAAATTGTCCTTAGAAGATATTTTTACGATATCATGTAGTCACCAAACTCTTAGATGAAGGCTTTGTTTTTAGGTCCAGACATGAGTAAATATTGTTACTATTTTTGATAGCTGAATTTTATTTATTTATTTATTTCTTTATTTTTTTATTATTTTTTTATGATGATAAATTATTGTGGATTTATATTTGCTTTATTGATGCTCTTGAACTTGTTCTTCCTTCTTTAGTCACATTCTTTATTTAATGGCTTCAAGGGTTAAGTCTATTTTTTTTCCCTTTTGTCTTGCTTTTAAATTTTTTTCTTTCTTCATCTTGCCACTTTCTTCTCATCTCTTTCTTTATTTTGCCTAACTCCATAGGTGGGAAGAGTACTAATTTAGGATTTGAAAATTTCATCATGTCCGGTAGAACTGTGAGATACGAAAAAGGGTTGACAGAGAGGGATAATGGTTTTGAAGGAAAGACTAATATGCTATTGACCAATTGGCATTCAATAGGTAGCACAACTACAGCTGGTTAAGGGTTGGCTATGTGAGGTGTCACTTGCCTTGTGGTAGGGTCGACCATGCAAAGTATAGGCCGCTAGCTTGTAGGCAACTTTTTGTAAGCCCCAAAAAGAATTGGCCGTGCTCCTACAAGTGACTATAAGTTGTCTATACATTACACAACTGGCACATTCATAGCCAACCATAGGTTGGCTATATATTCGGGCATTGTTACACGTGAAGCCGACCTAAGGTCATTAGCCCACTAAGGGTTGCCCAAGCCCATAACTTATTCTAGACTAGTTGTAGATGAAACTTTTGAGTTTCTTACAAGGCATTCAGCTCATCAGCATTTTTGGAGAACGTGATTGCCTTAGAGTCCATCTTGGGGGTTGTTCATAGAGATACATTTGTGTGTTGGTAGAGTTATGTTACAATTGTGTGCCGTCAATTACTTCCTAAGGAGCCTTAGTTGTCGAGGTATTAAAGTAAGGTCGTCAAAGTTTGAGCCTAAGGATAATGAGAAGTTTCATGAGCAATCAAGTGGGAAGGTTATAAGAGCCTAAAGAGTATAAGTTTAGATTACCTTCTTAGCGTGATTATATGTTATCTCCACTTTTGGATAGTTTTTAATACCTATTTTAGTAATGAATTCACGATTTTTGTGAATTCTATGTTAGTAGAGGTAGTTAATAGTTATGCATTGTGTTTGAGTTAACCCACACCAAACGCTTTCGTGTATTTCATGGGATTTCAATATCATCTTATTGAGATATATCTTCTCATGATACTTGATAGCTTTCATGCTCTTTTTATAGTTAGGCAAATTTTGTGAGAGCCTCATATCTAGTTTTTGTAAGAGTGTCTTCATCTTGGAAAAAATAGAAGGAGCATTTTTTCTATGTTAGTGATGATGGTTGAAATTTTCTTGTCTACTAGGAGTAGTTCTTCAAGCACTATACATACTTGTAAAGCTTATTATAACCTTTAAGCAATTTAGGATTGTTGAATTATTTGGCATTGTATTTGATGTTCTTATATGTTCCCTATTAGTATGTATGAGTTTATTACTATTATCGTTACATTACATTTGTATCATGGTTTTTCATTCTTACATATTTCCTAAGGAGCTAAAATATAAGTTGTTGCTCCTTTTCCTATTGTCTTACTGGCCTAATTGGGATAGCTCTAACAACCAATATTGTGGTCGCTAAATAGATGAACAACGGTCTCCTACGTAAGACGTTTTTTGTAGTAAAGGTGAAGTAAGGTAGTTCTTGAGTGTTAGAAAGTGCAATCTCATTCATTTATCTACTTGAAACGCTGTCCCCTTAAAGATTTTGGAGAAAGGTAAATTTTGCTCCACAAACTTAGAGATAAAGCGATTTAAAATAGTCAAATATCCTATCAATCTATGAAATTTCCTTAACACATCATGAAAGGGCATCTCTAGCACTGCTTTTATCTTTTCAAAGTTGACTTTTATCCCTCATTGGGACACCATATATCCAAGGAATTTTCTACTTCTCATCCCAAAAGTGAACTTTTAAAAGTTCAATTTAAAGTTGTATCTCTCCTAGGTCTTGGAGATGGTCTTTTTGCTTGTAGCGTTTTACTAACATTTCATCTATATAAACCTCCATATTTCTCTAATCTTGCCTTTAAACATGTGATCAACTAACAATTGACACATAGTCCTAATATTCTTTAGACCAAATGGCACAATTTCATAACAATATACTTGATGGGCTTTGACAAAGCTCGCCTGCTCTTGATCTTCAAGCCTAACTTAATCTATTTATACTCCTAGTCTACATCAAGAAAGCTTAGTAGCTCATGTTTTACTATGGAATCCACTAGGGTATAGATTCGAGGGAGAGAAAAATGGGATCCTTTGGTAGGTTCTGCTAAGGTCTGTGAATTTAATGTGCATTTTCCATTTTCTATTATGTTTTACTAACATGACATAGCCCAACCATTCCTAGTACTATAGTAGGCAAATATACTCTGCCTCCAAGAGCTTGTTAACTTCTTTCTTGACAATCTGGTTTCCCTCTGATCTAAATTTTTTCTCATTTTTTGCTTCATTATGTTTGTAATAGGATCTACACGTAAGGGTGATAGGTTATAACTTTAAGAGAAATGCCTCATAGGTCCATCATGCTCTATGCAAACAAATCAATGTTTCTTCACCAGAAACTTATCAAATAGTGCTTTACTTATAAGATAAAAGATGACCAAATCATTCATGCTCCATGCAAACAAACCAACATTCCTTTATAGGAAACTTGTTAAATAATAATTTGCTTGTAAGATCAAAGATGACCAAATCCTCATGATCTTTGATGGATCTTCTGAGATAACATCAACTAGTTTGAGGTCTTCTATTAATTCCAGTCTGGCTAACTCAACTTTTTTTTTACTAAAGTTCCTTGGTGAATCGGTTCTGTGCACTATGTTAGACTCTAAGGTGGGTTGCCCTATTATGGTTCCTTTATTTTAGGTGTGCTTTCCCTCACGCTGGCTTTATCAGAATTGCATGGGCTTTCTTCAAAGTATTGGCCTAATACTCTCTAGCTATCATTTGATCTCCCATTACTTCACTCAAGCTATTTAAGGTAGGAAACTTCATCTTTATGTGGTACGTGGATATTGTCATATGGAAGATATTGAGGATCAAGTGCCCTAGAATGACATTATATTGCAAGGTGATTTTTACTACAAAAAACTCACCATCTTGGTCATACGATGAGGGTAAAATCCTAAAAATATGGGTAGAGCAATTTCTTCTAGCACCTCAATCGTCTCTTTGCTTAACCCTACTTTGGGGGCATTGGCTTTTGAAAGCTAAGTGTTGTCTATTCCCAACTATAGGAAAATGTTCTAAAAGATAATATCTATATAACTTCTATAGTCTACCAAGATCTTCTTGACCAAAACGTTGGCTAATGAGGCAGAAATTATGAGTACATTGTTGCATTTTTCTCTTTTTATTTTCAAGTCTTGATCTTTAAATGAAATATTGTTAGGTTAGGAGCACACATCATAGACTTGTAGTATAGGCCTTAAGGGTATATTTGAATTTGGCGGCCAACTCTCATAAGTGATTTATAGGCATTCACTAAGTTACCTCTTGCAAGTTAGCTAGAAACTACTATGACGACTCCAATGGAGAACAAGTTGTGTGTGCTCTATTGTCACGCCTCTTCCCTTGGTTTGGTCTACATTTGAGGGTCTACATAAATAGTATGACGGTCTCGAATCTTGAGGGTTTTGTGATCTTTCATATTCTTTGGTGACAAATTCCTTTAGGTACCCATGCTTTATTAGCTTCTAATCTCATTCTTCAAGTGATGGCATTCTTCGATGGTACATAATCTATCTTTATGGAAATGATAGTATTTATCAAACTTTTAATGCTCTGGATTGATTGTCCGTCACCTTTTAGGATCTTTCGACTAAACTCTAATGTTTAGCTACCACCAGTATCTCCATTTTAGGTGCATTTGGTGTAGTGTACTTGGAAATGCCTAAATGGGGCATGTTCTTTTTTTTTTCCTCTTGGAATTAGCTCTCTATTCTATCTTTTGTGGTTCTTGGAGAGAGGCACTATTTCTTCGATTTAGATATATTTCTCTACATGAAATAATAGAATGTTAAGAGTGGTTAGGTCTTTCCAATAATAGATTTTTTAAAAACATTAGTATCTCAAATTTTGTTGCATGATGGTGGATATGGCTCCTATTTGGATGAGAAATTTCATGGAAAACCTGGATGAAATGATTTATAAATTCTTGCAAGCTTGTTCCTTCATTCTATTTGATTGTAAAGAGATATATAGCTGCCTCAGGGTACTTTCTGTTGATAGCAAAGTTATGAAGGAATTGTTGCTTCATTTGCTTGAAACCAGTAATGGACTTAACAGATAGTTGGTTGAACTATGTGAGAGCGTGTTTGGTCAAAGTTGTGCAAAAGATATTACAATAGGTAGCCTTGTGAGATCATACAATTCTATATAAGCAAGAAAATTGTTAAAATGCTCCTGAGGATCTATTCCATCAAACTTTGGCATATTCTACACCTTAATACCATGGGAAGTGATTTTGCAAGGATTGTGGAGAAAAATGGGCTATGACAAGGTGGCGCAACTACTAAAGAAAGGTACATGTCTTTGCCTCCAAAAGCGTCTTGGGTGCAACTGTTTGGGGAGCAAATTTGGCAGCATATATCCATCGTTTGTAGTTAGTGACCAATAGGGAAGCTTGACTAACGAATGGTTGAGGTAGAGGAAGAGTAGCCTCATGCCTCTCTTTGAGCCTCTACTCAATTTCTTCTTAGTTTGAAGAGGCATAGGTTGAGGAGGCTTTGGATAGGGATGTTCTACAACATATTATGCAACAGTCTTTACTATGATTCTAGCAGATACTTCCTCCACTAATGCTAACAAGACTTCCTAGGTTATTTATAGTACCAGTTATTGAGAGATGGGTTCACGAATGCAGGGGTGTTTGTGAGAAGTAAGTCAATTCTTGATTGCTATAGGGGCCACCGAAGGTTTATTTGAGTTTTGGAAGGGTCGATAGGTTCTATTATGTCCTACGCACTCCATCCTCATAGGGGCTACTGGGCCACTGATGTCTTAAGCTCTAAATCTCTTTTGCATTCTCAACATTCAATGAATTAAGGTTTCCTACAAATGGCACCAAAATATTCTTGCCAGAAATAAATTTTGAGGGTTTCCACGAGAATTTACAGTTAGATACTTGAAGTTGTGGGTCTCTAATTCTTGAATGCATCTAGTTCCAAATTTTTTTGTGAGTGTAAAAGATGATCTCTCTTAGTCAATTCTACCTCTATTTATTCATGTAGGTTTTGGGCATATTAGGGCTCCAGGCCTATTAAAGTTTTGACCCCAACAATATTGTGTGCAATGGTCCATTATTTTAGATTGTGCTGCTTTTTTAATTATGATGTTATCAAATTGTCCTTGAGGCGCGTCTTTACCATATCATCATGAAATATTTAAATCTAGGTAGAGTCTGTGGTCTAAAAACTAAGAACATTTGAGATCAAATGGTTCCAAGACTGGTTATGGATTAGCCTTATAATAAATGGCATTTTATGTGAAAGGGCAAATAAGCAATAATGTGAAAATGGGTTAAATACCATTTTATTTTTTGCATGCTTCAGATGATGTAATCTTGTATTTTAATTTTTATATATTTGTATTTTTCTTTGTTTTTTTTCCTCTCTCTAATTTTCTTTATTCCAAACATAACATAAATGTTTTCTAAGACTATGTATTAATTTGAATATAACCACTAAGAGAATGACCGATGGTGTGTGGGAAGATAAATTGTAATTATCCCTTTACGTGAATCAACTTAGAAATTAAAATCAACAGTAGTAATCTTGATTTCCAAAGAATTACTTGAAATATATTTAAAACATTTTGAACCTTTCTAGAGAGTCAAAAGTATGACTGTAATTGTGTAAGTACTTACAATATCTTAAAAATGTAAATATAAGTCCATTTCTTACAGTCTTTGTAAGAGAAAAATTAAAAAAGAAATAAACAAGAAAAAATTAGAAAAAAAATTTGCAAATTAATAGAAGTACGGATTGAGTTGAGAAATAAACAAGCGTTCTCCTCTCGACTTCCTTTCCTCTTAAAAACAACTGTAATATTCCGCTGCGTTGTAAAAAGTAACAGTAAAATCAATATTTTTGAAGTTTAACTTTGCAAGTTGCAATGCACGCAAATTGCACAACTATAGCTGCATTTACTGCATCTTACGTGACTATATTTATATCAAAACAAGGTAGGTGCACCCCATGTGAAATTAAACAGTAAGCTACATAATATGAAACCGCAAAAATTCATTTTCTCCATCAGGTTGACCTATGCCATGACAAACATTGTAAATAATGCTCAATAATTCAGAAAGGAAGAAGAAGAAGACCACCAAAATCTCACAGTTTTGGCACAATCATATGGTCAGTGCCTTCCGAGCAAACCGCTCTAGAGACCTTGGCAGTAGATTTTCCCCTTCACTTCTCTTCCTCTTCTTTTTAAGCACTTCTTCCTCTTTGGCTTGTTGCTCCAAGAAAGGTTTCTTGGCTTTCAATATAGCTTCTTGCTTCTTCCTAGCCATCTTGCTCGGCTTGCTTCTTCCTTTCGTCTTCTTCTTGAAAGAAAGATTTTTAGCACCTTCTATAGCAGCTTCCTGCTCAGCATCCCTCTCCTGCTTAGTCAGCTTTTCTTTCTTCCTTGTAGGCCTAACTGAACCAATCTTTGTCGGGTCAAACATGATTGTCTCTGGTGGAAGTTTGTCAAGAAGTGAGTGTACTTCTTTCTCACTTCTCTGTTTATGCGTCTCAAAGGGGTTGGCCACCCAAGTATCAAAGTTGGGCTCTCCCGATCCAGGAATCAATATAGAAGACCAACCCATTGAATGCCCAATGGCCAAAACGTCTTCATACGGCCTAAAAGACACTTTCTGTATCTGGTATCCGTTAGCCATGGAATGACCCATATACCGACTATACTCTTGAGAACCAGAGAAATCCCCAAAAACCTGCACGAAAGATCCAGTGGCAGTAGCAAGTAAACCTTTCTGACTGAAGTCCATGGTCTTGGCATGGCCTGGTAATGTTTGGAGAACCTCGAATTTTCTCAAATCCCAAAGCTTAATTTTCCTTTCCATTCCCGCTGTTGCCATGAGATGGCCATTTGAGTGGAATGCCAAAGCTACAACAGGACCCTGATGACACAGCATCTTGACAAGGGAAGCAGCGCTGGTAGGCTTCCACATGCTTACTGTACCACCAGAATGGCCAACAGCTACCACATTGTTGAACGGATTAACCTGCATGGCATCAGAGCGGCCCAGACCAGTTCGAAAATTGCCTACCATCTCCCCTGTTGTAATGTCTTGGTAATGAAGCTGCCCAAATTTGTTTATGGACGTCAAGAGGAAATGCTCGTTGAGAAACTGAAGCTTCAGTGAAGCACCATGTTCCTGAAGAAGAAAGAGAGTTAGGTCATATTTTGCTATTGGACAGTGGCATGCTATAGGGTCAACTGAACCTTTAGGGCACCATAAAATGTCCCCTGATGTGAAAGTCATAAAGCCATTTATACATAACACCAAGTAAAACCAGTCTCTTGTCCTGACATAATTTCATCTACATGGTGGCCTACTTATGTTCAAGCACATTTAGCCAACATGATAACCTGATGCATGGAACTTGTAATGGTTATCGTGAAGCACCAGAAAGGAGAAATGGTATTAAATTCAAAGGACAGATGACCAGTTAACATCACAGTTCAGTAGATTTATCAATATCCTTGGAAAAATTCAGGAATAGCTAGTAAGCTAACAACCCACAAAAGATAAAACTGGTACATATTAAGGAAAACTCTGCAGTCCATTTTGATTATTTATTTGGACACATATTTCAAGTTCAAACATCAAGTCCACCAAAATGAATTTCAAATCTTTGCACTTTTTGAGGTACAGAGACAACCACTTAAAGCATTTGAAGTTTGAAAATTTTGAGATCCTTCAAACTTGTCATCAGGATTCTGGAAATCTCTCCATTGTTAATAAACTTTTCATTGTTGCAACCTATAAGATCCTTGACCAAATTTTAGTTTTCCAAAAATGAAATCATAAGATAATTAACAAATCCATCCAAGCTGATCCTTAGTCAATATCCAAATCAATTGATCCATATCTGACTCACAGAATTTTACCAAGCACCAATTTAATATCTACAAATTCCAACCTTGCACTGGCATCCAAGCGGTACAACTTTCATCATAGAGGTTATCAAGTGAAGACTATAATCTTTAATATCTTCTTTTAGCATATTACAATCTAAACTGCAAATCTCTGTGAACTTGGTCAAAGTTTAAATTTATAAGTTTGCATTCTCATAGTGCTGAAGAGACTGAAAATCAAGCAGCAATAAATTACATAAGGAATGTTTCAATCCCAATTCTCAGTTTTCGAGGATAGATGAAATAAAGATAAAGAAGCAGCTGTTATTAGACATTCAACTTAACATACAATATAAAATTCACAAGCACATATTTATCCAATGAAGATCAGAAAAATTGTTAACATCTAGAAGCAACACTCGTAAAGAGAACTTTAAACAAGGGACTAAAAGAATTAGAAATAATCCAATTAGCAAAAGGTTAAAGTGCTAACCTTCAGGCAGTGCATTTCTGTACCATTCTCATTATACATATACACATACCTGTCACATTTAAGTACAACAGTTAAGAAATGCACACCAAATATTCTTTTATATGAAATTCCGGCAAAATATGACATTCTGAATTAACATAACTAAATGAAACACATCCCTTATTCAAGAAGAAGCTTTTCATTTTTAATTGAGCAATTAGAATGTCAGGCATGCAATCAACATAATATCCAATACAAGAGCTAGTAGATCAGTGGATGAGGTTAGACATAGAGATCTTACAAGCATAGCACAAATTGGAACATGATATGCAAAATAATTGGGTCTACAGGAGTTTGTGACTAACAACCAACAACTAGAATGGGCATCTGAGTGATCCCTGAATCAGAAAATACTAAGGTATATTACATGAGCATACCATGAGTCTTGTCCCATACAAAATAATCAACAACTAGAACTAACAGCAATAGGTTCTGATACAAAACCACTGCAGACTTATTCAAGAAGAAAGTGGAGGAAGTCATGAAGAAAAGTTTGTTGACCAAGTCCAACCTGGCAGGATGCTGGGAATGCATATTAAATATCCAGAAGAAGTGGACTAAGTGGTCTTATAAATTCACAGCTCCACTCAAGCCACTCTCCAACTATTTCTTGCTGATTAGAAGTTTATTTCCTGTTTTTTAGGAGTCTCAGTTTCAGTTTATTAGTATAAATATCTTTAGCATTTGCTTTAGATAGGTGTCAGATTTGTAATTGCTTTCATATTGGAGTTTTGTCCTCTCCAGACAGACAGGTTATTTGTTGTATTTGTGTTAAAGATTCTTGCATAGGTGTTGCTAATAGAAAGTTTCTATTTCAGTTTGTAAAATTCATTTTCTCATTCCCCTGTTCTTATAATTTTGGCATCGGAGGCATCTGATCGAACATGTTCTTCACCTGTTCTTCCATTTCCCTCAATGAACCAGTAAACCCAAACACTAACCCACCAATCAACCCAACTATCGACCCTATTGCACAACAATTATCAGCTATAGCTTCAAAATTAAATACAATTGATTTATTGGCAGCCAATGTCACCTTGTTGAAGGCTCAATCTGGACATACCCAACATGGGGAGACCAGCAACCGGACCCATCATGGAAAAAATTAGTATAGGATGGTCCCAAAATCATTTTTGGAAACCACATACCAAAATGAATTTTCCAAAATTCGAGGGGGAGATCCTGAAGGATGGATTTTGAAGGCAAAAAAGTATTTCCGCTACTACGAGACACCGGACGAACTGAAAGTGGATATTGCCTCAATGTATCTTGACGGGGACGCACTCAATTTGTTTGCTTGGATCAATCGAGAGCGAACATTGCTCTACTGGGATGAGCTAGGAAAAGCGTTATAGGAAAATTATGGACAAGCAAAATTCCAAAATCCCAACAAGCATTTATGCAGCATAAGGCAAACAAGGTCTACTCAAGAGTATTGTCAAGAATTTGCCAAACGGTCCTCATGTGTCACAAATTGGCCAGATCACTACCTTTTTGGATGTATTTCTAAATGGTTTAAAGGAGGAACCCAAATCTGATGTTAGAATTCACAAGCCCATATCTATTTACAAGGCCATGAGCCTAGCCCTTGAGTTTGAATCAAAATTAGGCTTAATATGCATGCCCAAAGGATCCATTTGGTCAAATCCAACCAAACCTAGTAATTCTAACACCACATCTCTTCACGAGGGTCTTCTTTTTCTCTAACATGTCTTCTCAAAAACCTACATGGGTTCCTCAATCTTGTTCATGGGATGCCTAATGGCAAGCCAGGACGCCGAAAGGTCTCTGTTTTTAGTGCAATGAAAAATTTGCACCTAGTCATCATTGCAAACCCTCCACACTCATTGTTGGAAATCACGAAAGAGGGACAACCGATGGAACCACCAATTGATGCCGCTGAGGAAAAGGAACCGAATTAGGGAGACCTAGCAAAAATTTCATTTCATGCAATCCATGGTAAATCAAATGGTGGTATAATGAAACTTAAGGGAACTTTAGGCAGCAGGTCAGTACTTATCTTGGTCGACAGTGGCTCAACCGACAATTTCATAGCAGATTCCTTAGTGGTTGAAATGCAATTGCTGGTGAATCAAGTCCCCAATTTGGAGTTTAGATGGGGAATGGTGATATGGTTCGAAACTTTCAAGCTTAAGAATTACAGAGGACTATTACCTTTTCTCACTTAAAGGAGCCAATTTAAATTTGGGTATAAATGGTTAGCCTTTTTGAATACTGTTCAAGCAAATTGGAATACGATGTTTTTGATCTTTAATTGACATGGGCGGCAATATAAGCTACAAGGGGTTCCCAAGGTTGAGCAAACAAGGCCAATTTTCAGTGTTCATCTAAACAAGAGGAATTATCAAGTACTTCTGACACTTTGGCTATTAAATTGCTTGTACGAGAGTTTGATACAGTCTTTATTGAACCAACTGCCTTAACCCCGTTTCGTAGTCATTCCCATGCCATCCCATTACAACCAAATTCCAAAATTCCTAAGTTACTTCCCTCTCGTTACCCACGTTACCAAAAGGTTGAAATAGAAAAATAGGTGGATAATCTTTTGCAATTAGGGTTTGTGACGCCTAGTTCCAATCCTTTTGCTAGCCCTGCTCTTCTAGCCCAAAAGAAAGATGAATCATGACGTTTCTGTGTTGATTATGGAGGCTTGAATAAGATTACAATCCCAGATATAAACCCAATCCCCAATATAGATGAATTACTTGATGAACTTCATGGGGCCACCATTTTTATTAAAATTGACCTCAACTCAAGATATCACCAAATTCGAGTTCATTCGGATGACATTCATAAGACAACATTTTGCACACATTCTGATCATTATGAATTTGTTGTCTTGCCCTTTGGCCTTACAAACGCACCATCTAGTCTCCAAGTTGCTATGAATGATTTATTTCGTCCGTATTTTCGAAAGTTTACTCTTGTTTTTTTGATGATATCTTGATTTACAGCTCAACTATGGAACAACATCAGGAACATCTACGAATCACCCTCCAAACTCTTCAAACTATAGTTGTTAAATGTGAAAAGCAGTGCGAGACAACAAGGCCTCTACTGCCCAAGGCGAGAGGAGAGGCAAGAGGCGCTTGCCTTTTTGAAACAAGGCACTCAAATAAAAACTGTTATAAAAGATATTATGTATTTAATAAGTTTCAGTATCAATAAGGTAGATAACTTATAGGATATGCAACAAATATAAGATGATAAAATCAAACTCAAGTTACTCAATCAAATTTTAAATGCAATAAATGCAAATCATCACAAACAAAGGGTCTTAAAAGAAAACTAAAAATCATAAAAAGTCCATAATTTTGAACCAAAGGGGTCATCAGGAAGTGGTGCTGCAACAGCTAGTTGTTGGGACTTGGGAAAGGTAAAGGAATAAGATGGGTAAGTAATTTTAGCGTCCTTATTTTTCCTTTGCTAAGTTGTTTGCTTGCTAGAGTTTTTCTAAGTGTATTCTAGTTTTTTCTTTTTTCTTTTTTTAATCTTGACTTTTTTTATTTTGAAATCTAGTGTTGAAAACTTGCGAAAAACCTAGTTTCACAGAGGCGCACCCTTTGCTCGCCTCTCACCTAAGAAAATGGTGAGCAAAGGCACACCTCTATATTGCCTTTTTAAACTGCCTTGCCTGGGGGATGGAAAAGGCGATTTTCCCTTGCCCTTCTCGCCTTTCACCTTAGGTGACAAAGGCGATCGCCTTTAATAACGACACTTCAAACTAACTCCTATTAAGCAAATGCAAATAAGTGTTTGTTTGGATAGATACAGTCAATTTTCTAGGACGTGATTTCTGGAGATGGAGTGGGTGTTGACAAAGACAAAATTCAAGCTGTCATAAATTGGCCCAGGCCTAACAATGTCAAAGAACTACAGGGATTTTTAGGCTTGACGGGATAGTATCAGAGGTTTGTTCGTAACTATGGCTCGATTGCTCGGCCACTCACAAATTTAACAAAGAAAGATAATTTCTTCTGGTCATCCAAGGCTGATTCAGCTTTTCAGCACCTAAAAACAGCCTTAACATCAGCCCCCTTCTGCAATTACCAGATTTCAGCAAGCCTTTCACAGTTGAATGCAATGCCTCAAGTGAAGGAGTAGAAGCTATATTACTGCAAGCAGACCATAAAATTGCCTATTTCAGTAAGGGGTTCCTTTTTCCAATCTTCATAAATCTATTTATGATAGAGAACTTCTACCATTGGTGCTTGCTTTACAAAAATGGCAACATTATTTGTTAGGATACCATTTTGCTGTGAAAACCGACCACAGCAGCTTGAAATATCTACTTGATCAACGAGTCACAACAAATGGACAGTAAAAACTAATCATAAAGCTCCTCCCTTTCGATTATACTATAGTATATGAAGGTGGAGTGGAAAAGAAAATAAGGGAGCTGATTCTCTCTCTAGGCACAACATGCTGATTTCTTTGCTTTGGTCATTCCTATGACACTGGCTTTTATTGATTTGCGGGATGCCCTCCAAGTTGATCCTTAGACTCAAGAAATAATGGCTTCAATCTTGCAAGATCCCAATTCTTATCCAAATTTTCAAGTGGCAGACAAAAGGCTTTACTACAAGAACCGTTTAGTACAACACTTCTCTTAAGCAAAAGCTTTTATCTGAATGTCATGAATCACTGCCAGCTGGGCATGGGGGTTATCTGAAGACTCTGAAAAGGCTTTCGTCCAACTTTTTCTAGCTGGGTATGAAACATGATGTCAAATTATTTGTTCCAAATAGCTTGACATGCCAGCAAAACTAGTACCAAGCTTTAGCACCTGCTAGACTATTGCAGCCTCTGCCCATCCCAAATAGAATATGGGAAGATATATCACTTGATTTAGTTGTTGAACTTCCAAAATCTAGCAATTTTGATACAATATTTGTGGTAGTGGATCGTCTCAGTAAATACTCCCATTTTCTGCTCTTTTCTCATCCTTTTAGTGCAAAATCTGTGGCTAATCTTTTCTGCAAGGAGATAATACAATTACCTGGCATTTCGAGATCAATCCTATCTGATAGGGATGCCATCTTTCTTAGTTCTTTCTGGCAAGAACTTTTTCGACTGAGCAAAACTCGTTTGCAAATGAGCACTTCTTACATCCTCAATCTGATGACCAAACGAAGGTGGTTAATTGGTGTTTGGACGAATATTTGCGATGTTTCACACATGAATAGTTTTCATACATCTACTAGAAAGACCACTTTCAAGGTTGTATATGGGAGGGATCCACCAGCCTTGCATATATTCCGGGAGAAACACGCAGTGCAGAACTAGAAAAATAGCTCTTGACTCAAGATGATATAATAAAAATTTTAAGAAAGAATCTCCTTAAGGCTCCATCATAGTTATCAAAGGCAATCACCTCACTCGCCTCAGGCGAGAGGTGAGGAGAAAGAGGCGACACCATGTCGCCTCTTTCTCCCCACGCCAGGCGAGTACCATAAGATGAGGTGAGGTGACCACCTTTGTTGCTTTGGTAGCCTCAATTGCCTTGGACACTTTAGTTGCCTTTGGTTCAATTTAAAAAAAATAATAATAGTAAATGAGCCTCCTATAAAAAACTTTGACCTTTTATAATAAATAACCCACAATTAAGAAGCATCCAAACATTTTCCTACAATCAAGGTATTCCCTCCAACACCTTGATTCCAGCAACCTCAACCCCAAGTTTCCCTCCTCTTTTATCTTCTGTCTTTTCGTTTCTTATTGTGTTTTTTTTTTTAATGTTCTTTACTCATATAAACAATACTTTTGATTTTTTTGAATATTTCTTTTTCAATTTGTTTAGTATATTAGTACTTGAACTAAATCTTAATATATTTAGTTAATTTGCTATTTTAATATAAAAATGTTTAATATGTTAATAAGCTAATCTATTAATACGTAATATATCACTTATTTTAATTTGTTGTACTATATATATTTTAACTTTTTTTTTAATTGTTGCCTCATTTGCCTTTTGGTCGCCTCGCCTCTCGCCTTAAAAAAGTATCTCTCACCCGCCCCTCGCCTCATGCTTGTAATAACTATGGGCTCCATTACGAATGAAGTCTTATGTTGATTCAAAGAGAACAAAGCTCAATTTTAATGTTGGAGATTATGTCTTTTTACGAGTTCAACCATACCGCCAACATTCTCTTGCTAGGCGAAGGTATGAGAAACTATCTCCCATAGTTATTAAAAGCGTGAGGCGAGGGGCAAGCGAGAGGTGAGCGACCAAAAGGCGAATAAGGCAACAATTAAGAAAAAAGTTAAAATATATATATAGTACAACAAATTAAATTAAGTGAAATAGATAAAGTATTAATAGATTAGCATATTAACATATTAAACATTTTTATATTAAAATAGCAAACTAATTAAATATACTAAAATTTAGTTTAAGTACTAATATACTAAACAAATTGAAAAAGAAAAATTCAAAAAATCGAAATTGTTGTCTGTACGAGTAAAGAACATTAAAAAACAAAAACAAAATAAGAAACGAAATGACAGAAGATAAAAGAGGAGGCAAACTAGGGGTTGAGGTTGCTGGAATCAAGGTGTTGGAGGGAATGCCTTGATTGTAGAAAAATGTTTGGATGCTTCTTAATTGTGGGTTATTTATTACAAAAGGTCAAAGTTTTTTATAGGAGGCTCATTTATTATTATTTTTTTTAAATTGAACCAAAGGCAACTGAGGCGACCAAAACAGCAAAGGCGGTCGCCTCACCTCACCTTATGGTGCTCGCCTGGCTTGGGGAGAAAGAGGCGACATGGTGTCACCCACCTCGCCTTTCGCCTGAGGCGAGTGAGGCGACTGCCTTTGATAACTATGCTATCTCCTCGATTTTTTGGTCCTTACAAGATAATACGTAGTGTTGGGGCCTGTAGCTTATGAGGTAATTTATGAGCTAGAACTACCTGTTGCATCAAAAGTTCATCCCATCTTTCATATTTCATTGTTAAGACGAGCTAAGGGACAAGTTTCAAACTTCACCACCAGCACCTCTTCCCATTAATTCTGATTGGAAACTCAATCTCACTCCTGACAAAGTTTTAAATTGTCATTGGATTAAACAAGGACGTGTCTAGACTTTAGAGCTTTTGATTCAATAGGAAGGCCATCCTCCTGAAGAAGCTAGTAGGGAGAATTATGACTTGCTTGCAGTTCAATTTCCTTCATTCAGCCTTGAGAACAAGTCGTCTTTCCAGGGGGGATGTACTAATACAAAATCCTTGCAGACTTATTCAAGAAGAAAGTGGAGAAAGTCACATGAAGATAAGGTTATTGACCAAGTCCAACCAGGCAAGATGCAGGGAATGTACGTTCAATATCCAAAATAAGTGGACTAAGTGGTCTTATTAATTCACAGCTCCACTCAAGCCACTCTCCAACTATTTCTTGCTTATTAGAAGTTTATTTCCTGTTTTTTAGAAGTTTCAATTTCAATTTATTAGTAGAAAAATCTTTAGTATTTGCTTTAGAAAGGTATCAGACTTGTAATTGTTTTCATTTTGGAGTTTTGTCCTCTCCACACGAATAGGTTATTAGTTATATTTATGTTAAAGATTCTTGCACAAGTGCTGCTAATAAAAGGTTTCTATTTCAGTTTGCCACATTTATTTTCTCATTCCCCTGTTCTTATCAGGTTCCCTCAACAGTGTACCCATGTCATGATACAAAAGTTAATCCGTAACGTAAATCAAAGCACAAAATTATCCTTTCAGTAAGACAAGAAGATGTAAGCAACAAGAAAAGGACAAGGGTAGATATTATCTAGCAGAAAAATCAATAAAATTTGTAAAGAGAAACAAATTATACTCATATTCACTTCATTTTGCAACAAAAAGGATAAGATGACCTACTTCTTCTGTGCAGCAGCAAAAAGCTTCTGATTGTGCAAAAATACCACATCACGAACTGTTTCCCTAACCTGGAGAACAATTTCAACAACTTAAATATTCATTTTCTAAAGATCCAATACAACTTCTCAGAACCCAAGTTGAATTAAAAGAACTAACCAAAAGCATGGTTATGCCTCCGTTAATTATGAAAACAGATATGCATTATATATTCACTTCAGTGCAACAGTTAGTAAACAACTTCCATAGACATAGTTTATGCACTCAAGCACAATTATGATGCAACGGCCATAGCAGTCTAATCAAAATATGACCTTTCATAGGAAGAGGAATTAAGTCGACCATATATGATATATCCAAGCGCAAAAATACAAGTCCTCAGCTTTTCTCCCTCGCTGTTCTCTTACCCATATATTGCATTGTACTGCTACACAACAAGGTTTGGTTGTATGTTTTCACATTTACCTTTAATGTACTCTGAGCCCATTTTACCCCATATTTATAATACTTTCCTAGTATGACTTACTTTATACTTAGCTTAAACAAAGTGTACTTTCCAATGTTGAGTCCACTAACACTATGATGTTAAGGGCAGAACACAAGAAGAGACTTCCTCTCCTTCCACACTGTCTCACCTCGTTTCTCAGAATTTTCTCCTTTCCTTTATTTTTTCCCTTTTCAGCCCAGGCACTTGGGTTTGAAAATATTTTCAAGTAAATATCTAGTTTTATGTTTAGCAATCAAATTTATCTGTGACTTTCGCAGTTTGCATTCAAATTTTATAATAAATTTTTTCCTTTAGCGTTTGTATCTTACTCTTTTGAGATTTCGATCCTTTGGAGGTAGGCTTTGCTACTAAAATGTGAGCTTGTGATTGTTTATGCCTGAAGCCCCAACTTCAGTGTCTAATTCAGTCCACTGCAGGGAAAACAAATTATTCACTCCCAAGGAACAAAAGGGAGAAAAGAAGGGAAATAAGAGGTAAAACAAAAATATGAGGCAAGGAGAGCAAAGCAGCAAACTTTAGTTGCCACTCTGTAATCACGAATGGAGAAGTTACATGGCTTGGATGTTAATCAACAAAAATATAAATGGTCAAAAATTAAGAAGTTGTACTTTAACAGAAATGCAGATTTTTAACATTGGCCTTAATAATGACTTGAGAGGCCCTATTAGGCCATCATAGACAAAGAAATTTCTTATATATTCACATTCAGAAAAAAAATACATAGCCTTAGCTGGGACTGAAACCCCTTACCGAAACTCAAAAGAAAATAGGTAAATCAGTCTGTGTAGACATGATTAAAAAGTGCAGAGTACCTGAAATTCATTAATAAGGCCCATATCTTTCATGTCCAGAAGGGCCAGATGACCTTTTCTTCCAGCTGCTACCATATATCGACCACTTAAGGTGAAATCCAGAGTATACGGACCAAGATCTGAAAAATAAGAGTTATTTGTTTGATGTGATGGAAAAAAAGGCCAAGGAAATTGCAATACAATGGAAAACAACATAAATTCAAAACATGCTACTGTGTCTTGTATTTTGAGGTTTAGAGCTGAAGAAGTGCACACCAAGACAGTTTTAGAACTACAAGCCAGCAGCAACGCGTCCAGACAGATTTTCGCACAAGAAACAGGCATTCAGGGATCCCAGGAAACTTTTTAATTCCATGATGCCATGTTTATATTCAGTGTACATGAGAGTTCATTCTAAGAGGGGGAAATACTTTGCAGGTACAATCAGAGTTTGTGTAGTGAGAAAAGCAGACAAAGGAAGTCGGGTGTTATGAGATCAGTTGATTACACAAGAATATTTGTATTTTTCAGTCAATTAGCTGAACATTCTCTTTGCCCATGGACATAGGCTATTCATTTAATATCAATATCTTGTGCGCACTTTATTTCATTCTTGTCAAAATTTCAACTAATATCTTGTTATTTCACAACAAGAAACACCTTAAACACTAGTCGAAAAATTCATACAAGCATTCATTTAATTGGAAGCACAAGTGAGTCTTGTTTGAACTACAAAGAGGATACTAGAGCAATCAGGAGTATAAGTTTGGCCCGAACTTCTATGATTTTATAGAACAGATATCAGCATCATGCATGATAAATTGAGGCTTGAGCTTAAAGAAAAATAAGCCTATGTGAAACTTTGTTTTGTAACATGAACACCAAACAGACAAAGAAACATAAAACCCAGATGATTAAGCTGAACTGAAGGAATTGATGAAGGGGCAACCAAAATCAGCTTGTATAGTTAGTCGCAAGCCTAGAGTATTTAAGAAGTATGGGTAGACATCAAATGGTACTTCTCCAAAAGCACAAGTCCGACCTTGTGAAAGTTTTGCTTTAATCATGTAACTATCCAATACTTATTAGCCAATAGAGAATGTTGAAGAAGGCTTAAAAGAGAAGCACACAATATATACACAGCCACACCGCAAAACATTCTTAATACCTACAGTAGTATTTCATCTCTAGCTTCTCTGCATTTACTTCATTGCACTGCTTATAAAACTCCGTAAACAAATGTGCATATATCCACAAGGAAATGTGAGAATATGTAGGAAAAAAAATTGAGTTCAATCATCTCCAAATAATTGAACAGAAAACATATATCCTGGAAGTGCCGTATCATTGCATTAGAGCCTCAAAGTGGTCAAAATTTGTTTCCATTTCTTTATTGTCTCTGCTCTGGATTATATATATCTCAATTTTTAACTTGGTGTACTCTAAGTGCTCCAAAATATTCCAAAATAAAGTCTTCATGCCAATTAACTGAACACAATTTCCAGTACTACATTTTATTTCCTTACTCATATCCAAGAAGTTTTCACATGACAATAGAATAAGCAAATCAGTTGAGTCAGTCACAGCACATGGTAGAGCGGTACAAAGGGTCTACTCATTTACATCAGAATATTATGTGGAAGCAACTAAAACATGAAGTCTGAACCTGGCAAGATGATATCATATTGTTTTCTCAAACTCAGGATATCCACTTCACTGGCGATTGCCTCCTGCTTAATCCTCCATGTTTTCTCTATACCCTCAGCTTCCAGATAGCCACCTTCGCTTGGCATAAGCCACTATCATAATAACAATTTTGCCAAAAAATGCAATTATATGAAAATACATTTGAAGTTCAATATTAGGACAAAATCATAGAAATGATAGAAATAGAGAATGCAGATCAAATTGTATAGTCATGGTTGAAAAAAAAGAAAGAGTCACCTTCTCAGCCTTGGCAGCAGCTTTTGCTGATTTTCCATACAATTCTTCCCTCACAGCTAGCTGACCCTTCAATTTCTTATCTTGTAAAACCTAGGCGTGAAAAACAGAAATTATTTCTTCACTGCTAAATCTGCAGTTTCTCCTCTGAGATAATTAATAATAGAGAAAACATCAAAAATCCATTACCGCTAAATCTGCAGTTTCTCCTCTGAGATATTTCTTTACTTTCATCTCCACTTCAGGAACTCCCTGCATATCCAATCCAATAGGAATAAAAACTTCCCAAACGATGTAAAATTTTTATACAAGCTGTTTATACTAGGCTTTAATTTTACCTTCTCTACAGCCGGTATAGAATTTATCCGGTCCACATTTTCTGCCCCCACCCCCATCTTTGTCACCTTCTTAACCAGTTAAATACTGCTGGAATCCAAATTGTTATAAAGAAAAAAGAAAACATGAGGCATATAAAATAAACTGCAGAGAAACAATGAAACTATAAACAAGCACATGAAACAATAATACTAATTTATAAAGCATAAACCAGGAGTTCGAACTAAGACAGTGACTGAACAAATTCAAAACCTAGTAACACTTTTAGAGTGCAGCTCGAATTATACTTAATCACGGATAAGCACAAAGTACACACAAACACAGGAGGGAGTGGGGGAACAAAGAGAGAAGAAACTTTGTTTGAGGGTTTACGGTGGCTTCAACAACGGCGAATTTACAAGGTAAGGTTTTCACGGCGGCGCGACGTCACTGGCGAAGGTATTCACGGCGTCGCCGCCAGCGGAGGCTTGACGAGGGGAGCTTTAAAACCCTGAAAGTTGTTTTGTCTCTTTTTTAGAATTGAAGTGTTTAATGATACGGCCTTTACGGACCAATTATTCAAAAAATGGATCGACCCAACGCTATTTAGAAGAAAGTAGCAAGTCTTTTTTACTTGGCTACAGAGGAAGAATATATATCTTTTATGTGGAGAGGGAATAAAAAAGGAAACAAACTTATATGCATATATTACTTGTAAAAAAAAGGAAGAATTAGGTAAAAAGTAGAAGACCTGAAAGATACCAAATTATTGAAGTTGAGGTCAACAAACTTTTAGAGATAGCATATATTATAAAAATTCAATCCCAAGTTTGCTTTATAATGTAGTCTTTGTTCTTAATAATGAGGGAAATTGGTGAATGTGTAACGATTTCACTAATTTGAATAAAGTTTGCCTTACAGATCTTTACCCCCTACCTTGTATAGATTTATTAGTAAATTGTACTGCTGGTTGTGATCTTTTGAGCATGATAAATGCATTTCAAGGTTATTACCAAATTTTCATGGCATTCGAGGACAGAGATAAGACCTCTTTTATCATTCCCAAGGGGTATATTATTTTTCAGTCATGCTTTTCAAGCCAAAAAAACTCAGGCACAACCTATCAAAGATTCATAAATTTTATGTTAAAAAATGATATCGATAAGACCATGAAAGTCTATGTTGACGATATGATCATTAAAATAGAAAGAGAACAAAATCACCTAATCGACCTCAGCCATACATTTTCAATACTGTGAGCATTTGGCTTAATGCTCAACCCTAACAAGTGCATGTTTGAGGTGAGGGGAGGAAAGTTTTTGGGCTACATGGTCAACCAAAAAAGCATCGAGGCAAATCTACAAAAGATCCAGGCCATTTTGGACATCGCACCACCTTAGACAATCAATGACGTTCAGGGCTCAATCAGACGAGATATTGCCTTAGGGCGGTTCAATGCTTAACTAGTTAATAAGAGCCTATCATTCCTTAAGATCCTAAGAAATGCGAGAAAATCAGGTTTTTAATGGACAAAACAATGCGACTGGGCTGTGGTTGAATTGAAGTAATGCTTATCAATGCTCCTGATGCTTGCCAAGCTAGAAGTCGGAAAGGTCATGCATATCTAATTGTTGGTCTCATCGGCAACAATCAGCTCAATTTTAGGCTTGACAATAAAATGAATGAGGAACTATTGAGGTAATATATTGCTGAGAAGGTAATGCAAGCTATGAAACAAATGTCCCTTCTCAAATCTCCTAGCCAAGATGGTATGTCGACTCTTTTTTGTCAACATTTTTGGCATATTGTTGGTTATGATGTTACTAATTATGTGCTTGATTTCTTATACTTTGGAATTGATTATCCGAAATTTAATTATACTCATGTTATCTTAATTCCTAAATGTACTCATCCTGAATACATAAGTTAATTCCATCCTATAAACCTTTGTAATGTTGTGTATAAACTCATTTCCAAGACCATAGTTGATTGCCTTTGTCCTTTTCTTGAGTCGATTATCTCTAGCTCTCAATGTGCATTTGTGCCCTCTAGACTCATCATTAATAATATTTTAATTGCTTATGAGTTAAATCATTTTTTGAATGCAAAACTAGAGATAGACAAGCATGTATGGCTATGAAATTGGACATGTGTAAAGCTTATGATAAGGTCGAATGGCCATTTCTAGAAGGTGTGATGACCAAACTTGGATTTGTTCATCAATTTATAAACACTATTATGAGATACATCAAAATCGTACCTTATAATGGAGAACAATATGGTTACTTTCATCCTTAGAGGGGCTTTAAACAAGAAGACCTTTTATCACCTTATTGTTTCTCTTCTGTGTAGAGGCTCTGAACACTTTTCTTTCTTATTAGGAGCAAATAGGATGATTTATGGGGTTCAATTTTTGGTGGGGCAATTGGGGACATCATAAGATTCATTAGGTTCGATGGGATATTCTAGGGAATAAGAAAAGGAATGGTGGACTTGGATTTAAAGATTTACTGAGTTTCAATATTATTATGCTAGCTAAATAAGGATGGGGGCTTCTTCATCATTCTCATATCCTTTTGAGTTGGTTACTTCAAGAAAGGTATTACCCCCACTCTATGTTTATTGATGCAGCTAGAGGCTCCACTTCTTCTTTTACTTGGAAAAGCATTTAAGACACTAAATTCTTACTTTTAGAGGGGTTGTGCTATAAGGTTGGTAATGGCCAAAATATTCATGTATTTCATGATCCTTGGATTCCTCGGCCTTCCTCCTTGGGTATTTATTCATTATATCCCTCTTTATCTTTGGATTGCAAAGTTTCTGATCTTATAAATTTTGAGCATGCTACTTGGAATGAGGATTTGATTTGTGCTAATTTTGATGATAATGATGTCAAATACATTTTTTCCATTCCACTAGATGCTTTATATAGTGGGGATACACTAATTTGGCATTATGGTAAGACTGGTAAGTTTTTAGTGAAGAGTGCATATTATTTGGCATGTGATGTTGCAAAATAATGCCTGCTTGGATTGAGGGGATCTTTTAGTATCACACATAAGTGCAATTATATGTTCAAATGGTCTTGTAAATTGCCTCCCAATGTCAAACGTTTTGCATGGTGGATGTGTTTAAATGCTCTACCAACTTGTGATAATCTTTATAAACGGGGTGTTTATACTAATGCAGTTTTTTATTTATGTGGTGGCTAATAGGAAACCTCTTTACAACTTTTCTTTACTCGTGACTTTTTTGGGCAACTATGGGCATTGTCTAATATTCCATAGAGTTTTTAGTGATTTGGGAGATAATGTAGAGACTCTACTCAATTTTTCGTACTCTTGAGGCTCACCTGTTTGATCTTTTCCTCGTATGCTGTTGGTTCCTTTGTTCTCAGTAGAATCAGATTGTGCATGCAAGAAACTACAATCTACCTTGAAAACATTAAAGTTTGCTTCTTAGTTTCTGGCTGAATTTTCAAATGCTTGCTGTAATTTATTTTAGGCTAGTTTTTTGGTGTCGATTACCTATTTGATGTAATTATGAACATTGTATCTTCATGATTTTTATGCTATAAAATTTCATCCCTTTCATAAATATATATATATATATATATATTTAGTTTTTCATTATTAAATTTATCATTTTAATGAATTTGTATATTTTGGGGTTTCTACATTTTTTATTTTGAATAGTGTATCATTATTGTTCATTGAGTAGTTTGATTGAAAATTATTACCCTTTATGGCAATATTTAGAAATTCATCCTTGATGATTTGGGTTAGAAAGATTTGTTGACTTGATTAATTTCACGAGGAATGATGTTTGTTGGGAAAATAGCAACTTTAGTCACTCAACTTTTACAAAAACTATTATTGGTCTATTTGAATTTTGAATTTGCAAAAATAGTTTGGGCGTTGAGAAATATTTGCGCATTACGTCCATTGTTTTCATAATTTTAGTCCATTGAGCCAAAATTTATCCAATTGGCCCCTTTTTTGCTTAATCATCCTTAATTGGGCCTAAGATTTGAGGATTTTGTGACATGTAGCAAGAATTGCTGCCTAATAATTATAATAAAAATATGAAAAAGAAAATTTCAAAATTAAAGCAAACTAAAATCGGAAGGGTAAAACCACTACGTATGGAGAAAAGGGTAAAATCTGAATCATCCCCAAATTTCTTCAAGCTATTTTCAAAATTTTTGAAGTCGTCTCCAAAATTGTCTGGCATCTCCAAATTTCTCAAACCAATCTCCCATCTCCAAATTTCTTGAACCCAAAGAGTAGGACAAAGTTAAGATAATAGTACTATGTGTGTTGAAAGCTGTTAATGAAGCTGGCGACGGTGGCAAAGTATAGCATTTTTTGGAAGTATGATTGTGGCCTTAATCTACGTGCCACCCAATTATATTTTGCCTGAAAAATCAACAAATTCCGGATCCTCAAGTACTTCCCTTTAGACAGGAAACTCTTTTTGGCTAGTTAAACATGCATCTTTCATTTGGATTGATGGTATGTTGAATGAGCATAATATGTAATAATTGTAATCCTGTTATGTTGCTGTAAATTTGTTGTAAATATTGGTGAATCTTTCAAGTCCATTGAAGAAACTATGTTTCTTCTTTTGTTTTGATTTGCCTCAACAAAAGAAAAATTATTAGTTTTCTTTTTCTTAAGCTTTTTAATTATAATTATTAGGTTGCAAGTCTTGCCACTTATCACAAAAACCTCAAATTCTAGGCCCAATCATAGATGATTGGACAAAAAATGGGGCTAGTTAGGTAATTTTTGGCCCGATGAATTGAAATTGCTAAAAAATGAATGTAATGTGCATAAATTTCTCAAAATTTCGACAATTTTTGCAAATTAAAATTAAAATAGACCAATAAAAGTATTAATAAAGTCAAGGAACTAAAATTGCTATTTTGCCAATGTTTGTTTACGCATGAATTTATGTGGTTTATAGTTCGTGTTTAATCAAAATGCCCACTACACTGATCATTTAGATTGTGAAGTACTCTGTAGGAGGCAACATCATGTTGTCTTGAGAAGAGAGAAGAACAAACTTAAATACATTGGATACACAAACCCTATGCCTCAAAATATAATTTCTACCATCTTTGAGAAGCTACTATTCCTGTTAGGAATGCTCTCAGATTTCTCATTAGCAGACCTTCTTCATAATCAAAGTTAAACAATGAAACGAGTCACTAGTTTTGCTCTTTCTATGAGACCTTTTAAAATTTTCTAAGGTTTGAATTGATTATACATAAAGAGGAGGATGGAAATACGCTGCAATGCCCGATGGGAGACGGCCCCTATGAGTATACCCACAGTGGGCACCTGTAGGTGACCCACTGTAGGCATTGCCCAAGGCACCTAGCCGGTGCTAGCCCAAAGTGATCTGCAAGCATCCCAATCAAGAGCCCATCTTCGCCACCATAGGTGGTCAGCCGACTAACCATGGGACTACCAACTCGGCTTCTCCTTTGCTGCCATTTGATTGATCACTCAAAAATTCTTTTTCTGAACTTTGATTGATTACTCGAAAACTCTTTTTCAAACTCAACTTAGAACTAAATTTGCTTTTAGACATTATTGTGCTCGACTTAGATCCTGAAATTCTTGCTAACTCAAAAGAAGTTGTGAAAGAATGCGTAAACAAATGGGTTAAGAAGAAAGAAATAAAAAGAGGAGATCACAGAATATAGAAGATATTACCTTGAGAACTCATTTAACACTTTTGACATGACTTTACTTTCTCTTTCTCTCTCTAGCCAAAATGGAACTCTCTCTCGCTCTTTTTGCCAACTCCCTTGGTGCCAACAAGGCTACTTTTATGGAGCACTTGTTAGAGGACTTGAAAACTTTGAGACCTACTCAACCTTAAACTTGGACAACAGTTGAGAATTTGCAAATTCTTAATTCAAGAATAACTATCCAATTTAAAATAAGAAAACTTTAATAAATTAAACTTATAATATATTTTTGATGGAAAATTAAAAACTTTCCACCGAAAATAGGGCGGCTTGATGATGTAGCTTAAATTGAACTTAATTTGGTAAATTGACTAAAAATGACAAATAAACCTTAAGATTAATTAACTGAGTAAATGAGATAGAGAGTCCAAAAGAGACAAGCCAAACCCATGGAGAAGGGAAGAAAAACCGTAATGGGCCTAAACCCATCAAGTTTTAAATCTATAAATGCCAAATCCAGGTAGAAATTAGGCACATGAAATTATTTGCAAAAATTCTTAGTGAAAGAACTCTCAGTGGGGGCAAATCTCTCTCTGTGCATTCTTAAGAGAACGAATCGATACTTTGTTATTTTTTAGAAAGGACCTCGCTCCATTTTCAAATAGCATTAGCAATATTTCTGTATGAATTGAATCACTTAAGGTTGAACAAGTACCCTACAGTTAATTATACGTACATGGGTCTGGGCTTTCGAAAAGATGAAGATGCAAAGGATAAAGAGACATTGAACAACCAACATGACATAAGGATTTTAGCTTGCGCCCACTTAGAAAATGGAGATTCTCGGACGGGGAAAAGCGGCACTCGACATCTATTAAACAACATCAAGAACAAAGCCATACTATGCCCTCCTCGGGAGAAACTAGTGATGATTGCCATGAATGCTGCCCTTGAGGCTCAATAACTCATTAGTTAACTCATAAGGAAGATAACTCTATATAGCTCATATAGGAAAGGTAGAGCCCTTACTCCATTCCTTCATAGGATTCAGGAATAAACTGAATATGATAAATTGCAAATAAAGTCTCATATTTAGAGTATTTGTAATTTCACTTTTCTAAGACCAGTTGATGTTTAAGATCCACCTAAATGTTGATCATGCAATTAAATAAATAAACCAAGAACAAAGACAAAATCCATAAATTTTGTCAAAAATAAAAGATAAGGAATAACGCAATCAGATCATAATCAAATCAGGCCGGCTAGATATATCTTTATTTAGGCATGTTATTACATAAATCCTTACGTTCTAGTCATTCCATGATAAAACTAATATATCCAAGTTATTATTATTATGCCTCCATTTTCATAATCTATCGTATATACATAAATTTGATTGAGGAAAATTTGTCCGTCTGTAGCAATTAAAATTTTATTTAGGATTATGTTCTAATGAACATTATCTACTAGATTTACCATATTACTCATACTACGTACTCGATCGTAAAATTGAATATCACTAATGATTAGTATTACTATGATTAATTAAGAATGGCAGATGAATTAAATAATTCTTACCTAGTCGAGAGACAGAAAATAATAATTGCGTACGAAGAAATTTGGACATAATTACATTTCCAGTTTAATACATGGAATCTTTTTTTGAGCAACCAGCAACTATTAATTTCGTTAAACTTTGATATATTTGCATTAAGTGAGAGTTTAATTTCCGATGCTTGTATTTATGCACACATCTTTTACACTACATTTGGTTCAAGGATTTTGATAAGTAAAAGAAAGTATTAGAGAAAAAGAAAAAAAAATGAAGAAATATAAAAATTTCAAATTTGTTTGATTGTTAAAGAAAATGATGAAGAAAATGATGGGGAAAAGAGGGGTGATGAAAACTCAAATAAGTTTTTCCATCATTTCCTTCACTATTTTGTGAGAAAAACTCATTTTCTTCAATGACACTATAATTTTCCCCAAATTTTCTTTTTTTTAGTATTTTCCTCATCGACCAAATAATTAAAAATATATTTTCTTTACTTTTTCTCACCAAAATTCTTAAACCAAACATAATATTAGAGTCAATGAAAAAGCCGCTGCCTATATTGCAAATCAATGAGTGAGTTTCTGATATTATAACCAAAGTAGGGGACTGTTGGAAGTTTTAGTTAAAATATGAAAAGAACATCAATTATATATCGAGCAAAAATCCCAAAAACATTCTGACAAATAGTATTCATATTTTAATCTAATATGGAAATAAAAGACACCAATTCTAAGCATAGACAGTTGGTCGTCAATTCTACACACAAGCAATGAAGTTTGGGATTCAAATGGCCTCAAATGCACGTCGGTATGTGAATGTATTATAAAATGATTGAAACAGTAATACAACCGTTCTCTTAAGTTTGATAAAATTCTTGGTCATTATTGTTGGCCATAGATAGAGCTACAGAGATGTTGGCTCCATTTTCTCATAGCAAGCAAGGCGGAGACGATGACCTCAAGTCAAATGCATGATCAGTCTTCTTAATTTCCAATTGCAGCCTAAATCCGTCAACCGACTCAAGTTCATCATGCTGCCTCATCCCTTACAATGGAAATTTCTTTGCTTTCACAGTTAATTTTCTTCATCTGCATACTTTCAGCATCATTCTGCATAACAAGTTTTACTCAATATGCATACATCCAATGCCTGGAGGACCAGAAGGATTTGTTACTTGAACTGAAGCACGACTTTATATTCGATGCTTCATATTCAAGGAAACTGGTGCGCTGGAAGCAGACGGAGGATTGCTGCAGTTGGGACGGTGAAGAATGCGATGCTGCAGGCCATGTCATCAGTTTGCAGCTCGACAATGAGGCAATTTCAGGTGGAATTGAGAATTCATCAAGTCTTGTCGGTCTTGGCTACCTGGAGAAGCTAAACTTGGTAGACAATTACTTCGATGGCCTTCAGATTCCAAAGAGGATTCAAAGTCTCATACATTTGACTCACCTGAATTTGTCAAATACTGGTTTTGGTGGACAGATTCCAGTTGAACTTTCACTGATGACGAGATTGTTTAGTCTTGATCTCTCCTCCCAATTTGTGGGCATTCAGCCTCTAAAAATTGAGAATCCAAATTTAAGATGCTTCTTCAGAATCTAACAGGGCTCAGAGAACTCCATCTTGATGGCGTTGGTATTTCAAGGAATTGGAGTGAGTGGTGCCAGGTTATATCTTTTTCTTTACCTGACTTGAGGAATTTGAGCTTACGCAATTGTAATCTGTCAGGCCCTCTGGATTCTTCCCTTTAACAACTTCATTCCCTTTCTGTTCTTGGACTTGACGGGAACCGTTTGCCGACAACAGTTCCGGATTTCTTTGCCAATTTCTCAAGTTTGACGGTCTTGACTCTCTGCTTTTGTTCTTTACAAGGGCCCTTTCCAGGGATCACGTTCCAGGTACCTACTCTACAGGTTCTGGATCTCTCCAGCAATAAGTTACTTAGTGGCACCATACCACATTTCCATCAGACAGGATCTTTTAGGAATATAGTGCTTAGTTATACTAACTTCTCAGGTTCCTTACCAGATTCTGTTAGCAATCTGAGCATGTTGTCCAAGATAGACCTGTTTAATTGCACATTCATTGGCCAATTTCACCCATGCTGGCTAGCCCACCACAATTGATTTATGTAAACTTATCATTTAACTTTTTCACTGGTTCAATTCCATCATTTCAAAAGGCAAAGAAACTTAAAATACATAGACCTCAGTCGTGATAGTCTGATGGGTTCTCTTTCTTCCGTCCACTTTGAAGGCCACCTTGATCTTGTTTATATAAATTTAAGGTACAATTCACTTAGTGGGAGCATTCCCAGTCTCTCTTTCATCTCACTTCACTGCAGAAACTGATGCTTTCTAACAACCAATTCAATAGCCAACTCACTGAAGTTTACACTCTACATCCCTCTAACATGAAAGAGCTAGATTTGAGCAGTAACCGACTGGAATGGCCTATTCCTGAGTATTTTTTCAAACTTGAAGGCCTTAATGTTCTTTCAGTTTCTTACAACTTCTTCAACGCAACAATTGAATCCAAAAAGTTTCAGAGGCTTTGCAACCTTAGCATACTTGATCTTTCTTACAACAACTTGTCAGTTGATGCAAGCAGCACTAATTCAAGTTTGTCTACATTTCCCCAGCTATGCCTGTTAGTCCCAGCTTCCTGCAACTTCTACGATTTTCCTGATCTGATAAACCAATCCACCATTTTTGGATCTCTCAAACAACCGGATTATAGGGAAAATACCTAGTTGGATCTAGGAAATTGGAAATGGAACACTTTTTTCATTTGAATCTTTCTCTTAATCTGCTGGTGGATCTGTAAAAGCCTTACAACATTTCTCCTTTTCTTGGTGTACTAGACATACACTCAAACTAGCTCCAGGGCGAGCTGCCACTCCTGCCACCACAAGCCGCCTATGTAGAATACTCAAATAATAACTTTGAAAATTCCATTCCATTCAACATTGGAAGCATCAAATCCAATCTTGTTTTCTTATCTCTTGCAAATAATAGCCTAAGTGGAGCAATTCCAACATCCCTTTGCAATGCCTTTTATCTTTAAGCTCTTGACTTGTCTATCATTAACTTAAGTGGTTATATATTGCCCTGTATACTGGAAAACGGTGACAATCTTGGGGTGTTGAATCTGGGGAGAAACATAGTAAGCGGCGGGAATCACCATGACAACTGAACTCAAGCTATTGGAATGGAACTTCTGGAATTCTGTGTATTACTGAAAGTATTCAATACATACTGTTATATACATGCCTACTTGACTGAAACTAATTCTGGTTTGACTAACTAATAACCTAATAGATTACTAACTAACTCATTAATTATCCAAAAAGTAAAATAACAAAATGCTGAATCAACTAACATCTTTTACAGAGAAGCATGAGGCTATGCATGAATAAAATAGAAAACCCTAATATCCCATCTTCAAGGTGGATGGTGGGGATCACACACAGCCAACTTGGAACTTAACGATGATGGAGTAGCTGTCGACAGTGGTTTGGTGAAGACGTCGACGAGCTGGGCAGAAGAATGGATCGGCATTAGTTTGATGCATCCTGATGATACCATGTCGTGGATGAAGTGGCAATCAATTTCTATATATTTTGTCCACTCGTGAAAAATTGGGTTAGAGGCTATATGGAGTGTGGCTTCGTTATCATAGAAGAGAAGTGCTGGGGCATTGGTATGAAGGTGGAGGTCCTTGAGTAGTTGTTGGAGCCATACGATTTCATATAAGGCTGATGCTAATGCTTGGTATTCAACTGTAGCTAACGATTGAGCTGTAGTTGTTTGCTTCTTCGATTTCCAAAAGATAAGGGATTGTCCAAGAAAAACACAAATCCTGTCATCAATTTTCTGGTATCTTTGCACGATGCCCAGTCGGCGTTCGAGAAAGCATTGAGTTGAATATGTGAAGAAGATGAGAGAAGAAAGCATTGAGTTGAATATGTGAAGAAGATGAGAGAAGAAGACCTTGTCCAGAAGTGTTGTTGAGGTAGTGAAAAAGGTGATGAACTGCCTGCGGGTGTGGTTGGCATGGTTGGGATATGAATTGACGAAGTTAGTGGATAGTGAATGTAATATCAGGTTTGGAGATGGTGAGATACAAGAGCCTATCGACAAGTCTGCGGTATTGTAGAGGTATGATGAGAGGTTCTCCATTAGTGGCATTGATATGATGTTTGGGATCCATGGGAATGGTGGCAGGTTTTGCAGAAATAAATCTAGTGTTTTCGAGTAATTGAAGGGTGTATTGTCTTTGAGTGATGAGAATACCCTCAAGAGATTGAGTGACTCCAAGGCCTAAAAAATATTTAAGAATTCCAAGATCTATAAGTTTGAATCTCTATTGGAGGGTAGTTTTGAATCTATTAATAATGACTTCTGATGGTTCGGCCAAGATAATGTCATCCACGTATACAAATAGAGCAACAAATGAGGAACCAGAGCTATGTGTAAATAAACTATAATCAGACTTTGACTGGATGAAGCCAAGTTGCAGAAGGGATTGAGTCAATTTTGCATGCCATTGTCTTGATGCTTGCTTTAACCCGTAGATAGATTTCTGTAACTTGCCAACAAGCTTATTTGTGTGTGTGTAGTGTGATATCTACGGAGCGTAACCCTGTGGTAAGTTCATGTATATTTCTTCAAATAAATCACCATTTAAGAAAGCGTTGTTCACATCTAGCTGGTGTATGTGCCAATTTTTTATAGCTATTGTGGCTAGAAGGAGTTTGACAATGGTTAATTTAACTACAGGGGAGAAGGTTTCAATGAAATCCACGCTTTCCTGCTGAGTATATCCTTTCACAACAAGGCGAGCCTTGTGTCTATCAATTGTGCCATCACTTTTGAACTTTATTTTGAATACCTATTTACATCCAATGGGTTGTTTTCCAGGGGGGGAGGGGAATTACAGTCCAAGTGTGGTTAGATTCCATAGCATCGAGTTCATTTTTCATGGCAACTTGCCACTCGGAGATCTTAGCAACTTGTTTGTATGTCTGGGATTCAAAGTGAGATGGGACACTTAGAAGAAATTGTCTATGATTTGGATAGAATGAGGAGTAGTTGAGGAGTTTTGATATGGGATATTTGGTTGTACCAGAAGCAGGACTATTGTTTATGAGGCTACAATGATAATACTACAAGAAAACACCCCTTCACTAGTAGAATTTTTGTGAGGAAGAGAGTTCTATCACAGTATGAAAATAATTGTGATGGATTTTTGATGATTTACTAACAAATTTAAAAAGATGAGCAAAAATATATATTAGTTATGATAATTGTGATGAATATAAAAAGTATATATTAATTTGAAAAGTGTATCACAAATTTCATAACTTTAAATATGTTTTTTCGAGCTGTGATAGAAAATTCTATCACAAAACTAGTTTTGTGACATATTTTATTTTCATCACAAATTAATCAGTGACAAAGCATATATTAATGGATTTGTGAAATAGATTCATCACAGAATAATAGGTTTTATTAAATTTATGGTGGATTTATTTCACAAATTCATTAGTATATGCTTTGTTACTAATTAGTTTGTGATGAAAATAAAGTCTATTATAGAACTAATTTTGTGATGAAATATCTGTCACTAATCGAAAAATCATATTTAAAGTTATAAAATTTGTGACGGACTATTCATATTAATATATATTCTTTATATTCGTCACAAGTATTATAACTAATATATATTTTTGCTCATTTTTTAAATTTGTTAGTATTCCATAAAAAATCCATCACAATTGTCTTCATACTGTGACGGAACCTTCTTTGTCACAAATTTTTCGTTAGTGAAGGGTTGTTTTCTTGTAGTGTAGTAATTTAAGTAAGATGGAGAGCGACTGATTCTTGAAGATTTTTGGAGTTGGACAAGTGGTTGAAAGGAAGTGTGTTCATGAGCAAATTCTAGATTTTGATTTGGAGATGGTTGTGGGGATGTGATTGGCTCATTTGAAGGTAATGGATGACTCGGTTAGGGAAAGGGTCAGTATATGCATTAGGAGTGTGTATAGACTCAAAGGGGAATATGTGTTTGAAAAATCATACATTTCTAGAGATGAGAATGTGTTTGGTATTGATGTCTAGGAGTTTATAACCTTTGGTACCTGTGGGGTAACCTAGGAGGATGCATGGGATAGCACGTGGCTCAAATTTGGTTCTATGGTTGGTTAAGGTGGAGGCATAAGCTAGACAGCCAAAAACACGGCGTATAGAATAGTCAGAAGGGGATTTGTAAAGAAGTTCAAAGGGCAACTTGTGGTTAAGGACTAGAGATGGTGTCCTATTGATGAGGTAAGTAGCAATTAACACACATTCATTCCAAAAGTTAAAAGGTATATTGGATTGAAAATATTGGGCTCTAGCTACATTAGAAAGTGTTGGTGTTTCTTTCCATAATAGAATTTTGTTGTGGGGTTTCAATGCATGATGTTTGGTGTAATGTGCCATTTTGATGAAAAAGTTCATGCAAAGCAAATTCTTTGGCATTGTCCGATTGAAATTGTTTTATGGTGCAGTTAAATTGTGTAGAAATCATTTTGAAAAATTTGGTAAGAATTGTGCTTGTACTTGACTTGTTCATGAGTAAAAAAACCCAAGTGAAATGAGCGCAATCATCTACCAGCGTAAGAAAATATATGTGCCCTGTGTGTGATGTTTGGTGAAAGGGGCCCCAAATGTCCCCATGAATAAGATCAAATGGTGCTTTAGCAAAGTTGTTATGTGAAGTAAATGGTAATTTCTTTTGTTTAGCAAGGGGGCAAATAGTATAGTGAATAAGGTCATGGAGACTTTTACAATTGAAAAATTCTTTAGACTAGAAAGTATTTGTGTTGAGCGGTGTCCTAAGCGACTGTGTCAAAGATAGACATTAGTGGTGTGTGTGATTTGCACAAACTTATTTACATTGCATGTGTTTACATTCTGGAAAGTAAGAGAAAAGATTAAAATGTAAAGGCCAGCTTTTTGTTTACCCTTGCTAATCAGTGTCAAAGTCTTAGGTTCCTGAATTTTGACATAAGCGGGAAAGAATGAAACCATAAGAGATGAGTCTTTAGTAATAGCACTAACAGATAAAAGATGGTATGCATAGTATATTGTGAATGGTTAGTTAAGAGTTCTGTCTAATTTAGCCAGAATAATGAATTGGGATAGTAGTGCCATTTGGTAGTGATACAGTAGAGTGTTGGATATGTTTGAAGTGGCTGAACATGTTCATATTGGAGCAAATGTGGCTGGATGCTCCTAAATCTATTATCCATGGTTTATGGGGATATGAATTGTCAAGGGCTGAGAGACATATACTTGTAGAGTGTGAAGTGGAGGTATGATCCATGTCATTGGTCTTGGCTTGAGGAGAGAAGTGGGATGACAGCAGATTCAATAGTTGGTTGTAGTGGGAGAGATTGAGGCCATGAATGAAGTGGTCGATGTTGGCAGTGGAAGATTGATTAGAGACTTGGTTGATCTGGCCAAATTGACTTTGTTGGTGGGCAGTTTGAACAGGAGGTTGTTGAGGAGATTGAGATGCTGGATTGGTGCAACGTTTGAACTTGAATCCTGGTGGATAGCCATGGAGTTTGTAACATGTTTCAGCAGTGTGGCCATAACAGTTGCAGTATGTGCAAAATAGCCGGTCTTTCCTTAGTCCTTTGTAAGCTGTGGAATTTGAAACTTGCTATTTATTTTTTGGTTTTGAGTGATAGCTATTGTTGTCATTCTTCACTGCCAACGCCATTGAACTATTTGGATCAGTGGATAGATTAGGATTGATTAATCTCTATCGTTCTTCTTATGACACCAGAGAGAATTTTTTTGATGGTTGGAAAAGGATCTTCTAGGAGTATTTGTCCTCTGATCTAAGCATAAGAGTTGTTTAATCCCATGAGAAACATCATTACATATTCACAGTGGCAGTATTCCTGAATTTCCTTGAGGCCGCCGTAGGAACACTATCTACAGCAACAATTTGGTCGGAAACTGCTTAGTTCTTCCCATAGGGCTTTCAACTTGGTGAAATAAACTGCAACCGAATTAGATCCTGTGATAGATTGATGAGTTCCTTGTGTAGCTGAAAAATCCTTGGGCCATTGCTTTGTTGGAATAGGTCCTTCAAGTCTTGCCAAATCTCTCACGCCGATTCGGAGAATATTATGCTTGCGGAGATCTCCTTAGAAACTGAATTGAGAAACCAAGCTATGACAATGTTGTTGTTGCGAGTCCGAAAACTGAGGAGCGCGCCATCATCTGTACTTGGTTTAGGTATAGAGCCATGGAGGAGAAGAAGATATGTGAATGAATAAGAAAAAAAAGGAAGGATTTATGTAGATGCGGAGGTGAGTGGCAAGAGAAAACAATATACTGCTGATACCATATTAAGCGGCGCGAATCGCCATGAAAGCTGAACTCAAGCTACTGGAAGGGAAATTATGGAATCTGTGTATTACTAACAGTATTCAATACATATTGTTTATTTACATGCTAACTTGACTGAAACTAATTTTAGTTTGACTAACTAATAACTTAATAGACTACTAACTAACTCATTAATTATATAAAAAGTAAAATAACAAAATGTTGAATCAGCTAACAGCTTTTATGGAGAAGCACGAGGCTATGCATGAATAAAACAGAAAACCCTAATAAAACAACTTTGGTGGTTATATCCCAGATGCATTTCCTATCAAATGTAGTTTAAAAACTATGGAACTCAGTAAGAACAATTTAGTAGGGAATGTTCCGCCATCTCTAGCCAATTGCAAATCATTGGAGGTCATGAATGTTAGAAACAACAACATTGATGATAGTTTCCCATGCATGCTGCCATCCAGCTTGCGTGTTCTTGTGTTGCGCTCCAATAGATTTCATGGAGAGGTGAGATGTCACAGAAGAAGCTAGCCAAATCTTCAATTCATCGACATATCTTCCAATAATTTCAGTGGATATCTGTATCCAAGAAGCTTCTTAAGTTGGAGAGGAATGATGCACTGTTAAGGCCAACTGGCTGCACTTTGAGTTCCTTGATCTAAACAAGTTCCACAATCAGGACAAAGTGAGAGTAACGTTAAAAGGGCTAGAGCTGAAACTTATCAAGATTTTAACAGTCTTTAAATCCATTAATTTCTCTTGTAATAATTTCCAAGGGGAGATACTAGATGCAATTGGTGATCTCAGCTTTGTTTATGTTCTAAACTCATCCTACAATATTCTCATAGGTACATTCTCAAAACGAATTGGTAACCTAAAGCAACTTGGATCACTGGACCTCTCAATGAACCAGCTAACAGGGGAGATACCAATTGAGCTTGTAGGGCTCACATTCCTTTTAGCCTTGAATTTGTCCTACAATAATTTGATGGGAGAAATCCCAAGTGGCCCTCAATTTCAAACATTTTAGCAGCTTCCTTCAAAGAAAACACAGGGCTATGTGGTTTTCCTCTCAATAGAAGTTGCAATAACATGGGGGAAAGTGGTGTCTCACCACCAAAACACAAAAGTACTCCATCATACAAAAAGACAGAGATCAATTGGGATTATGTATCTGTTGCGTTTGGATTTGTTGTGGACTTAGGAATACTTAACTTAGTCGAACAAAATGCAGTAATACTTGAAGTTATTCTTGAGAAAGATTTCTTACTTGAATATGTTAAGGCAATCTCCATAAGTATAGAGTTTGCCTTTGTCTAAAAGACATCTTACAAACTTACAATTCGCACATGTTTTTGTTGAACTCAACTAATCTTGACTGTACTCTTGTCCTGTTTAATTCGCACAAAGTTGTGCTAGCCTCAGTGCAACTCCCTCCAGCTCTTCTCTGCTTCTCAACCTAATATTCTCCCTTTTTTCCCCAACTTTTCTTCTTAATTCTTCGCCAGTTTTCCCAACTACTACATCTTTTATCACTTTTGATATCTCTTCCCTTCGAAGCCTCCCTTTATCATCTCTCTTAACCTCCACACCAACACCAAGATCCACCACCAATTTAGCATTCATTGGCTGATCAAGATGCATTGGCATGGCAATGATTGGAACCCCAAAATCTATGCTTTCCTTTAATGAGTTCCAACCACAGTGACTCACAAATCCACCTATACTTGAATGGCTCAAAATCTTAGCTTGTGGTGCCCATTTTTCGATGATCTTCCCTCTTTCTCCAACTCTTTCGAGAAACCGTTCTGGGAGTGCCTCCTCAACCTTCATCTCCTCTCCCTTCGGAAACCGAATGATCCAAATGAAGTTCACATTGCTAAGCTCTAAGCCATTAGCTATCTCTTCAATCTCTTCTTTTTTCAGAAAGTATTCACTCCCAAAGGATACAAACACACTTGAGAACTCATCTTTTTCCTCAAGCCACTCCATGAGATTAGTATCATCATCTCCTCGAATATGTGGATCCTGAACTAGTGCACCAATTGGTATGATTTTCCTGTTGATAATTTCAGAGAGGTAATCCATATATTTCCCCTCTATCTCTCTAGAGCTATTCACCAATATGATCCCATTATTGCTCCGGTAGGCCTCATCATCAGGATCTTTCTGTTCACTCTGTGCAGCCTCCATATTAGTACGCACCATAGATAACTCAAAGTCTGTGAGACGGATGGCCGGAAAAGGGAATTCGATCCCTGGACGCATCCCTAAATGACAGAAATACGAGAACATAGTTGCACCAGAAGTGAAAAATGTAACTGCAGGAATATTGTGTTTAGATGCTACTGCTGCAGCCCATGGCTGGAGGACGTCATGGATTAGCAAGTCAGGCTGCAGAGTTTTTACAAGATTCAAGAAATTTGGTTTGGCCATCTTGAAGGACTTTCTGAGGGTGGAATGGAGATTAAGTGGGAGGCCATTGGTTGTGTGGTAGTGATGGGGAAGTTCAGGCAAGGGGGGGAGATGAAGCTCCACAAGTTGAATGTTAAGGGAGTACTTTTCAGGGATTTTATTCTTGATGGAATTAAGGTTTGCGGGTGTTGAACAAATATAAAAGCGAAAATTTCTGTCGGAGAGTCTCTTGGCCAGCTCTAGAAATGGAGATATGTGACCATGAGCCAGCCATGGGAACATGAGAACTTTGAGACTTTCTTTCTCTGAACCCATGTAAAGAAAACTGTTTTTCTCTTCTCTCTCTTTCTCGCTCAATGTTTTTGTTGTCTAAAAACCATTGAATTCTAGAATAATATTATGCAGGTTTCTCACAACTAAGACTTTTGTCTATAGTAAGCCATTTGTCTAAGCAGCTTGTTGCGTTGTGCGGTAAGACTGAGCAATCTATGTTGAAGCTTTCTAATCTTTTTCAGAGAGTTATTATTTTATAAAAGCAGGCCATTCAAGTTTCTTTGCATTTTAGTAACTATCAGTATTGGAGCAGAAATACCCTTTAATAGGAATAGGGACGGCTGACATTATGGAAAAGTCCCACCCGACTCGTGCTTCTTTCCTGACATTATTCTAGTATCTGAACAAGAAACTTTCAAAGAGCTTTTCGTGTATAAATTTCTATTTCGTTTCAACTCATGTCTTCTTTGGAATTCACTTTTGCAATACTATAACTTTCATATGTGACCAAGTGCTAAATCAATTGTCTAAGAGGTCGTTTGAGTGAGTTTATAAACTTTTCAAAATAAAAAAGCTTATAAGATTTTAAAATAAAAGAATAAAATCTTATAAGTTTTTTCAAAAAAGTAAAGAAACTTTAATTTATTTTTAAAATCTTAACAAATTTCTTTATTTTTAATTATTTTAATTATAAAATTATCATTACTAACATCTTATAAACTTCAAGACCTTATTTGATCTAAGCATTTCAATAACTTATTATAAAAATAAGATCTAACATCTTGTAAATTTAAAAAAATATCTCATAAAATATAAGAACTTATAAGATGTTCTAAATAAATTTAGCCAAATTCCCTCTAAATTTTATTAGTAATCAAGAGGATGTTCGGCTAAACTTATTCAAAATATATACCTTATAAAATGTTTTTGAGGTTTGTTGGACAGCATATCTTATTTTAAAAATAAGTTTTTAAAGTATTTTAATAAAATAAAATCTTGTTAGTAATGATATTTTTGTAATTAACTTGGTTAAAATTATAAGTATTTATTAAAATTTTAAAAAAAAAATTAGAAAATCCTTATTTTTTTTTCAAAATTTTTATAAAATCTCTTTATAAAAAAGTTACCAAATGCTTTATCATGTTTGCTAGGGTTCGATAATTATGATTCTAACTCAACATCTTATCCTTGGAAAATTGACATGCGTACAAGGTTTTTTTAAATCGTTAGTAATTAAGTTAATTTACTATATTAACTTTTTTTAATTAAATTAAAAGTAAAATAATTTTAAATATAAAATACCTTAATTATCTTATGAAAAGTTAATATACAATTAGGCTACATTAGGTTGCAATGATGAGATTGAGTGTGATAAAATTGAGATGGATATGTAAGCCATATAACGTGTGAATACCATCTAATATTTTGTTTGATTGTTAGGTTTGAGAGTATGGATATCCTAACAAAATTCACTTTTGTTATTTGGTTGGTAAGTATTGATAATTTAGGATATACTCAAATTTACTAACTAACCTTATACTCTTTGTGATGACTAAAATGCCCATTTATAGTAGCAATTTTGGTGCACTTGATGTATTTGCTAAAATTTTGTAGTAGAAAATAAATAAAATATTTATTTATTTTTTATATATTGCTAAAATTTTCAATATTCTTAATATATTTATTTAAAATTTTAGATTAGTAAAAGACAAAAAAATTAAGATAGAAGGAAAAAGTAAAAAAGTAAATACTTGAAGTGAAAAATATTAGAGAAGAGAAAAGAAGTTCAAAATAATAATGAGGAAAATCCACTAAAAAACATACCCAAATAGAATAGGTGCTTTATATATAGTATAAATATTTTATCATTTGGGGCTTAATCAGTTCGTTATACCAAGTTCATATTAATAGCACTTTTTTAAGTTGAATGTTTTAAAATTCCAAATATACCAACATATATGAAATAGTTAAATAGATGACATACATTTCTTAAGTAACTTTATATTTTTTAAATAATTAATCAAAATTATATGAAAATTATATACCACCTGCAAAAAGTTAACAAAAATCATACAATTAATAATTAAATAATAAAATAAAACTTGTGCACTAATTTATATAATTTATAATTGATGGACAAGTATGTCTTTTTTCATATTTTTGTAGTTGGAAATATTGGTCATGACGCCACATCCCACCTTCAAGGTCGAATTCACAATCCCTTACCTTGTTGGATTAGAAATCATGCCACAAAATTATAAAAGACGTAATATTTTTGAACTAAACAAAAATTAGTTTGGATAAACATCATATCCAATCCAATTATAGCCACCGAACTTAGTCTTAAAATAAAAAA
>JACGDI010005612.1:138990-194493 GCA_014898725.1 Jacaranda copaia
GACCATCAAGCTCTTTGCAGCATCACCATGATACCCAGATCTAGCCAACCGCCATGGGTGTAGGGAGAGGAAAAATGTATATATGTGTATATATGTGTGTTGTATGTTTGTATGTTTTATATATATATATACACATGCATATCTAACTGTGCTGAGGGAGAGCCATGATGAAGCACAATCGTGGGTTCCCAACTTCTGCTAAGGGTTGTGGCATCAGTGAATGAGTCTGGACTACGGCTTTAGTAGGCAATCATCATGAAGAATCTCCACGGAGGGAGAAGTGAGCATCCGCTTGTGGAGGTGGAGCAAGGGAAGCAATACCTTGCTTGTGATCAATTCTTTGGTTAGGTCACTCCGCGGAGGAGGAAGTCCCCAGTTTCAGTGAGAAGATTGTTGTGGCTCCTAAGGGTGATACCCTTCTACATATTGGGCGACTGATTCAGCCACAACTTGAGCAGTGGTGTTTTCCAACAACTTCTTCAATGCCTCCTCATTCAACCATAGAGTGGGATCTCTAGAAGGTGATGCTTGTTGTGGGGGCATCTCCTTCTTGTTTGCTACACTTTCGAGGCGGGCACCTGGCACTGGATATGATTGCACTTTAGATTGGTGGCTTTCTACATTCTCTAACCTTGGAACCACCTAGTTGTTAGAATTACAAACTCTAAATCTTGTTTGCGTTCTCAGTGTTCCTTCTTAATCATTTAGAGTTCCCATATATGGCACCAAAATAATGCTACACGGAAAGTGGAGTGAAGTCCTTTATAATAGAATTCAATAAATTAGTTATTTTATTTAGAATATGTTCAATGAAATTTTTAGCTCTCGAAGGTTCTCAAAGTTTTGTGATTTTTTGTGATCGATTTCTTTTGCGTAAGTTTCTTTGAGGCTTAGTATTTATAATTTTTTTCCCTTGTTTGTGATAAGCTTAGGTCTATTAGGGTTTTGTTGGCCTTCTTCGTGGACTTAATTGTTTTCGGGTTCTCTAGCTACTTCGTTTTATTAAGTTAACCACTTTGATCCATTGGGCCCCTTTTTAGTTCTTTTACTAATTTGTCCTTATAGATTTAATTATCCACATGAATAATTCAAATAAAACTTGAATTATTATAGAATATAAAAAATATTATATAATATTTAGAATTATTGGAATTTAATGATTGATTATAAGATGACGATATTACAATATAAATAAAAAATTTAGATTAAAACCCATGCTATGAATGGTATAATCCTTAATTAGATTAAATTAAAAAGGATATAAATATGCAACTAATTTTTGTGTCTTTAGAACTGAAATATTACAATATTTCAATTAATAAAATATTGCCATTTTCTAAAATATTATTTCAATTAATTCAGTAGCAACATCAAATAATATCCATTAGAACAAAAATAATACGGTACATCAATATTAAGAAACTTTTGATATGAATTATTTTTAGATTTTATATATTTCAACTATAATTTCATGTCTAGGCACAAAATACAAATATTTTTGTTATAATACAAATACCAATAGAAATGTATTCTAATAGGATAGAAATAAAAAAAAAAATTAAAGGCTTTGACTTCATGGTAAGACATGAGATACAAATGTTTTTGTAAAATCTAAATAACAATATAATATCATATTTAAGAAATGACAAAATTAAAGGATTTAAATATTAACAAAATATTTAAAAATACAATTTCATTAGAATATATATTGGATTATTTGATGTTTAATCTGGGTAACAATTTACTTTTGATTTTTTATTACATGTTTCTTTTTCTTTTTCAATGGTGGAGACGTCTTAACTAAATTTTAGAAATTTAAAAAACTCAAAATATTTATACTTGTTCAATGTGTTCATAATTTTGAGAGTATCAATATTTTACTTCATTCAACGTACAAACATTGACATTTGCAAAATAGTGGATTATTTTGCTTTGGGAAAAATAAAATATTTCAATAAAATCTTTTTTTTCCAAAGTACCTAAATGAAAAAAAAATTATTAGGTTATGTTTGGTTGCATTTTGGGTGAATTCTGGAAAATGTTCTGGATAAAGGTGTTTTGTAAGTTAAAATTGGGAAATAGTCCCATTGTAGGGTTTTATTATGGGAAAACACGAAAAATTGAATTGTTTATTTCGAATTGTTTTGCATGAGACAAATTTTATTGTAAATGTCAAACAAGTAGCTTTTTTATTGGGTTTGTAGGGTGAAATTATATTTTTAAATTTAATAAATATATGTGGATTTATATATATATATATAGATATGCTTAATTGATGTATGTATGTATTTATATATTTGTAATAATTTATATATGATTTTGGTGAAGCGATATGTAATTAATTTAATTTTACACTTAAAAAATTTATAATTAAGAAAATTATTATGACGTAATAATTTGATGAAATGAATAAAAATTATGAAACAAAAATAATATTGTTTAATTATAAAACTTTATTTATTGATAATTAAACAAAAAATGGATCAACATATAATAATGCACTTCTACGTAAATGTTTTTTTAAAAATTTCTATAATTAATAATATTAATAGTAATTAATTAAGTAAAAATTGAAATAATTTTGGTAATATTTTAATTAGGGTGTAATCATTAATATATTTACTAATTTAAATAATATTTTAATAAGATTTTAATTAATAATGTATAAGAGTTAACAAAAATATTATTTATATTTTAATAAATATGTAATTATCAATATATTTACTATTTAAATAAATAATTAAATATAAAGATGTAATAATTAATATAAATACTATTAAACTAAAAATATAATGCAAATAAGTAATAATTAGTATAAAAACTAGCAAAGAAATAATTAAATATACAAAAAAATAAATAAAATAATAAAATTATTAATTAACTTTGTAGCACCCAGCCTAGGAGCAGCTTGTTTCGGGGCAAGGAACTAGTCCAGCCTTATTCTCAATAATTTAAACCAAATAAGCACCTCCAAAATTCAATTTAAATAGCTGTACAACAACTAAAAATAATTTATCCCAACTTAGTATTACAAAGTACTATCTAACATCCCGCAAAGAAATAAAAAATCATCATATAGTTTCTAGCACTAAGTCTACAATTGTCATCTGAATTAGAGCCATACATGCATAATCACTAGCATAAGGCCTCTCAGACTTAAGCTCACAACATAGTTCATTGCAAAATCTAGTCTAGATTTGGTACATCTGAAAGTTAATAACAAAATCATGTATTCTGACACATCCTGTAGTACTCTAGTTGCTACCTATCATAGCCTAGCTAGGAAAAGGACTCAAAATATGAAAGAGGCATAAGTTCAAAGGACTTAGTGAGGGGGAAAAAGAGAAGACGACTAATTTCAAAAGCATAAGATCAAGAAAAACCAAAAAAAGGGTCTTAATTCAACGGATAAAATAATTAAGTGAAAAAATAGAAAGAATTGAAATTGCAGAAGTTATAAATTTATGTAGCAATTTAGAACTCAAATAGATAGTGTATTTGTGGGATGGAAATCTAATGAAAAGAGACATAAAATAGGCAAGACTTGTCAGAACCAAATATTTACAACATAAAACAAAGGAGTAACACACTGCATGTGATACAAAGTTCAATCGACTGTTGGCGACTCCAACTTTATTGCTCCTTGAATAGAATAGAAACAATAACAAATGGTACACGAAGTATAATAATCATAGCAGACTTCCCTTATTACTCCACTACCCAAGCACTTGGCTTGGTATGGTATGGTCGATCCACATGCTAGATCTAGCCACATTACTAGACTACTACCTCTAGTTATCCGCAAGTTAGGATCTTAGGTGGGTACTACATGAAAGACCAGCCACCATTGATCCATACTGCCCAGCTATTTTTTCGGACCTAGTCCCAAGCCTAATCCACCTCGTGGTGTTCGTACGGGTGGTAAAATCCCAAGAGCATCCTCAAGAGACTCAGACATAGTGCCAATAGAAAATAATGTATTTCAAAATGCTAATGAAAAGCATAGATCTCATATTGAACCGAACAACATAAATCCCAAAATATTGGCTAGCAAGGCTAGATAAACATGGTATAGAATGGTAAACCAAGAGTATGAACGAAATTGGTCAACAAGAGTAACATATCATTGCATATAGGGAAAACCGACAAGGCTATAGGGGACATGGGGTAGAAAAAGGGATAATGTAATAGGAGTTTTGGGCACCATGACAAGTACGATTAAATTTAATAAGTACACAGGGAATTCAAACATCAAAAGTTATTCACTTCCCATAAGAAAAATATGCTTAACCCTTACCTTAAAATTCTACAAAGATGTTATCACATCTTACGGTCCTGGAGACCCTAGCTCCTCGTCACCTATTTCAATAGAACATATTATATGTCAAAACGCTTGCTTAACATACTATTTATGCTATTTTCACTACAATGTTAACACAGAATTTATTTGTCCCTAGTCTCTCATCATTTCTTAAATTAATAGCCCAAGCTTATGTATAACAATTTAGCCAAATCGTAAGAAATTACTACATTCTATTAAATAATTAATCCTTGCAATATTACATAAAGTTAAGTCTAATTGCACCGATTATCTTAATTAACAATAACTATGTTCTAATTACCAATTTGGACCTACTAGGATGATATACAACTTATATATCAAACATTTTAGCTTAACATCATAAATCTTATCCTGATAGTCTAAAACTATAATTTGATTCAATTAACTTAAACTAACATTAGAAATCAACCTAACATTTTAGCCGAACTAAATCAAGAGACGTTTAACCATTTAAACAGAATTTTACCTATAATTTCAAATTTAATGTTCTAAGCCCATAATTACTAAACTTATATCACCCTTATGAATTTCATATGTTTTCCTAATAATAATCACTCCTTATAACATCACACAATTTAGATTTCTCAATTATATCAATTAACTTATTTTAATGAAAATTAGCTTCTAATTAATGATTCGAGTCAACGTATCACTTTTTATTAAAATTTCATACAAACATTTCGGTTCATAATCATAATTTTGGTCCAATTTAACTTATATTTACATTAGAATTTAGGCTAACAATTCGATCAAATTAAGTTGAGAACCAAATTATCTAATTAATGGGTGTTTTGCCAAATGGATCGAATTTAAGGTTGATTCACAATCTAAAACTAGCCTATATATGCTCGAATCGATGCCCTAAAAATTCTACTCTGAAGTTATCGAGCCATCCCATCGGTCGTCCCACCACCACCATTCGCTGTCGTATTCTATTGACTGAAAGCTAGACCCATTGATTGACTTATCTCCACATGTCCAACAAAAGCCCTTAGTCAATTTTAGATTTTGCCGCCATCTTGTCAATCAATTCTGTCAAAAATAGTGTAGTGCCGCCCAACACCACCATGTTAGTTTTTCCTCAAGTACTCTTCAATTGATGGTCCATTTTTGAAATTAAAGCTACCATCACATTCCTTTAGCCGAGCTTATAAGACCCACCATATGAATAGTCACTGAACTACCATGCCCGTTACCTTTGTAATTGCTCTACCTCAACTTGTAAATTTTCGACATTCATTGAGCGGTTTGGTGTGTGATAGGTATGGTTGTGATCATTGCATCACGAAAAAGCTAGTGGTTAGTTTATGTTGGAGTTTTCGATGTTGTTAAATGGAGTTTGCTGGTGAAGGTGATGAGCGATTGCAAATGAAAATTTGAAGAAAATAAAGGGCAGGGGAGGAGGGGGTGAAAATTGTTATTTGTAGAAAGTTTTCCAAAAATTAAAATTGACCCCCCCAAGGGTTTTAGTCACTTTTTCATTTCAACCCTTAATTTATCAGTGCTTTATTTTGACCTAGTTAACCAATCTTATTTACAAATTGGCCCCACAAATTTTCAAGTTCTTTATAATTAAGTCATTTCCTATTTGCATCTTAACCCCCAATTTTTTTGTTCAAATTAAAATCTTGATTTTTAAATTTTATTTCTAAAACGCTAAATTTTAGGGGTGTTACAACCCTCCCCCTCTTAAAAGAAGCTACTCCCTAGATTCTCTTCTTTAATTGGAAGAACTTTGGTTAACACTAGCACATATTTTGCTCATGTTTCCACTTACCTCAATCACATGATGATTTCTCCCATGGTCACAATATACTTCCTCTAATTCTTAGTGACGTTTATTTTGCTAAGACATCAAGAATCTCCTCTTTTTGGTTTTTTCCTACATCAACATATCTATCTTTATTAAGATACTAGGTAAGACTTTATATCTCTAGGATTGACTAATAATCCCATAATCCATGGTCCTATTATCCGTTATCACTTAAAGTTTCTCCTCATTTCCACAATTGAGTTTAGAGGAAATGAATTAAACTTTCTTGAAAAGAAATTTTAAACCTCCTTGGTGATCCTATAATATCATGAAACACTTTATGCTTGTTTTCTAATTAAGTAAGCCTTATGCTCATTGCTACATATCAATCCCATACTTAAAAGGTTCTCCATTTTATCATAATAGAGTGCATAATGTAATTTAGGAAATCACAAAATCATTATGGTAACAAACAACTACTAACATCACAAGTTCATATTTACATTAAGAGGGGGCGGGGGGGAGGGGGGGAATTCAAACTTACATGCCTGATTTTTATAACAAGTTGTACACTTCCATACAACTAATTATAGGTTCACCAAGAATTACACATTAGATATAGTCATGAACAATCTCTCTGTTACTTCTTAGATTCCACCCAAGAGATATAGTCAAAAATATGTGGAATTAGATTCTCTTCTAATGTTCAAGAAACTTAGATAGCATCTTCAATGACTTGTTTCCATTTATCCTTTTGAGCACTAGAAATTACCTACCTGCTTTTAAGGCAATCTCAGATGAGATGTTGATCGCTACTGCACACTATGTACCTTTCTAGCTTTTTCCAATAGTTAGACTCATCGTGATTCGAACCACTACAAAATCCACAATTTTTCTTTGGTGTTTTAAATTGGACTTTTGGCCATTTCTTACCCAAACCACTTTCCCTACTAGCAGCTGTTCCGAGTTCACAAGCTTTTCCTTGCTTGCCCTTTCTCTCATTTGCATATGCCTCAAAGGGTTCTTGCTCCACCCACAAGGCTCTCTTTAAGGTTTTCTCAAAGTTAGACTTTTTGTAAGGCATAAACGTCTGTTGTATTTCAAATCTTAATCCTTTAACAAATTTCTTAGTCTTATACCTTTCTTTTCTCTATCTACATGACATGCCAAATCAATCTACTAAATCTAGCTTTGTATTGCCATGCTGTCATATCCCCTTGGGTAAAACACTTAAATTCTTGTTTCCAAGCATTTCTCACTTCTTGTGGTATGAATTTATCCATAAATTACCATATGAAGTTGTCCCAAGTATGAGGTATTTTCATATACTCCTATCATTGACTTACCAAGGTCCATCATTGACCAACAGCTCCTTCCAATAAATGGACGGTGATTATACATTTAAGGTCATCCAGGTAACTTAACATCTAGAAAATATCTTCGATCTCCCTGATCCAAGCTTTTGCCTTTTGGTGATTCGATTCACCCATAAACATTAAGGGATAGAACTTAAGGAGATGTGCTAGAGCTTCAAACTTTGGAGGCTCTTCACTTCTGTTAGGGTTATTCAATTGACCTTGTTGTTGACATGATTGCATGAATTGTTGCCACATTGCAATCATATATTCTATAAACTCTCCTCTCGCCAATGAATGCACTTGTGGATCTTGTGTTTTGTCCTTAATACCTATTGATGTCTCTATTTTGAAGTATCTTTTTCTAGATTTTCCCAATTAGATGAATGCATTAGGGTAAGTTTTTGTGATGCCATTCAATAAGTTGCAAAGCTCCTTAGTTATCGACCGTACTTATCTAGAATATTTAATAAGATGTTTATCAATTAATATCCAATCATTGTTGTTTCTTATTGCACAAGGTGCAGGATTTATATACATAATTTTTTAAAAATAAACACAAGGCATATCATATCTTGATTACTATCAACATTAGATATTCCCTTATTTCTTGCTTTACTCCTTTTGTGTATGGTGTCTGTAAGATGGTTGTTAAACTAACAGATAGCCTAGTGTTTGACAAAAGGATCATGACTAGGTATAAGATAATTGTGGTTCAATGTATATTGTTATTGGCATCTACAATTGTTGCTTTGAAAGTAATCTTTTTAAGTATAGCTATATATGTATATATCTGGTGGCCTTTTCTCATTAATCTTCAATCCTAGCAAAGATTTTGGCACTCTTTATTCTTTTCTTGTTCTCATTCCTTGTCTATATTCCTTAAAATAATCTTTCCTTCTTGCAGGTTTTCAAACTTTATCTCTCTCTCTCTCTCTCTCTTAATTTACTTTTAGATCTATTACTTTGGAGAGGTCTTGGAATGTACTAATTGGAAGAACCTAAATGTTTTTGTACCTTTGATATGTTTTCTAGCCATATTTGATTCCCTATAACCTTAATTCTAAATTCAAACTTACATGCCCGATTTTTATAACAAGTTGTACACTTCTCTATAGCTAATTATAGGTTCATAAGAATTATATAAACTAGATATAATCATGAATAATCTCTTTGTTACTTCTTAGATTCCACCTAAGAGATATAGTAAAAAAAATATGTGGAATCAGATTCTCTTATGATGTTCAAGAAACTTAGATAGCACATTCGACAACTTGTTTCCCTTTATCCTTTTGGGCACTAGAAATTGCCTACTTTCTTTTAAGGTAATCTCAAATGAGATGTTGATCGCTACTGCACACTATACATCTTTCTAGCTTTTTCCAACAGTTAAACTCTTCATGATTCGAACTACTACAAAATCCATAATTCTTCTTTGGTGTTTTAGATTGAACATTTCTTACCTAAACCACTTTCTCTACCAGCAGTTGTTCCAAGTTCAAAAGCTTTCCCTCGCTTACCTTTTCTCTCATTTGTATATACCACAAAGGGTTCTTGCTCCACCTGCAAGGCTCTCTTTAAGGCTTTCTCAAAGGTAGACTATTTGTAAGGTGTAAAGGTCTATCGTATTTTAGATCTTAATCTTTTAACAAATTTCTCAGTCCTATACCTTTCTTTTCTCAATATTTGCATGGTGTGCCCAATCAATCTACTAAATCTAGCTTTGTATTGCCATACTATCATATCCCCTTGGGTAAAACATTCAAATTCTTATTTTCAGGATTTCTCACTTTTTGCGGTATGAATTTATCCATGAATTCCCATATGAGTTTTCTCAAGTACGAGGTATGTTCTTATACTTCCATTGTTGACCTACCAAGGTCCACCATTAACCTATAGCTCATTCCAACCTACGAAAGGCAATTATACGTTTAAAGTCATCTAGGTAACTTAACATCTAGAAAATATCTTCAATCTTTTTGATCCAAACTTTTGCCTTTTGGAGATTTGATTCACCCATAAACATTGGGGGTGGAACTTAAGGAGATGTGCTAGAGTTTTGAACTTTGGAGGCTCTTTGCTTCTCTCAGGGTTATTCAATTGACATTGTTGCTAATGTGATTGTATGAATTGCTGCCACATTGCAATCATCTATTCTATAATCTCTTCTCTCACTGATGAATGCACTTGTGGGTCTCGTGTCCCTTCCTCAACACCTATTTGACATCTCCATTCTAAAGTATCTTCTTCTAGATTTTCCCAATCAGATGAATGCATTAGGGTAAGTTTTTGTGATGCCATTCAATAAGTTGCAAAGTTTCTCAGTGGTAAATTTCATTTATCTATAATATTTAATAAGATGTTTATCAAATAGTATTCAATCATTATTGTTTTTATTGCGCAAGGTACAGGATTTATATACATAATCTTTTTTTTCCTAATAAACACAAGACATATAAGATCTTGATTATATCAACATTAGATATTCCTTTATTTCTTGTTTTACTCCGTCTGCACATGGTGTTTATAAGATGGTTGTTAAACTAATAGATAGCCTAGTGTGTGATAAAAAGATCATGACTTGGTCTAAGATAATTATGGTTCAATGTATGTTGTTGTTGTAGTCTACAATTATTGCTCTCAAAGCAATCTTATTAAGTATAGCTATATATATTTGGTGGTCTTTCTTCATTAATCTTCAATCCTAGCAAAGATTCTATCAGTTTTTATTTTTCTCTCAATTCTCATTCCTCATCTATATCCCTTAAAATCATCTTTCCTTCTTGTAGGTTTTCAAACTTTATCTCTTTTTTTTTTTAATTCTTGTTATTTACCTTTAGATCTACTACTTTGGAGAGGTCTAGAAAAGAACCAATTGGAAGAACCCAAAAATTTTTGTATCTTTGATATGTTTTCTAGCTATATTCGATTCCTTATAATTTTAATTCTAAATTCAAACTTACATGCCTTATTTTTATAACAAGTCGTACAATTCCATACAGCTAACTATATATTCACAGAAATTATACATACTAGATATAGTCACAAACTCTCTCTGTTACTTCTTAGATTCCACCTAAAAGATATAGTCAAAAATATGTGGAATCAGATTCTCTTCTAATGTTCAAAAACTTAGATAGCACCCTTAATGACTTGTTTCCCTTTATCTTTTTGAGTACTTCTTCTTTGGCATTTCAGATTGGACTTTTAACCATTTCCTTCCTAAACCACTTTCACTACTGATAGCAGTTTTGAGTTTAAAAGTTTTCCCTTGCTTGCCCTTTTTTGCATTTGCATATACCTCAAGGGGTTCTTGGTCCACCCGCAAGGCTCTTTCTAAGGTTTTCTAAAAGTTAGACTATTTGCAAGGCGTAAAGCTCTATTGTATTTGAAATCTTAATCCCTAAATATTTATGATGCCTAACACAAATATAGCCTATTTCATTTATGGATCCCAAGTAATTTAAAAAATTCCTAACAAGATCACTATATAAATCAATCCTAAATGTTTAGATGGTTCGGTATGTATCATAATTGCAATTTCTGTAAAAGCTTAAGTTAGCCCTTTTAGCATCTTCTAAATCCATAATATCTATTTTATAAGTGAAAGATGGTTATGAATCTATCTCCTCCCAAATTTCCATTTGATTGTAACACTTTTTTAGTTTCGATCTTAAACAACATTAGTACTTGTATTAGGTTAAATAGCTTATGAGGAAAGGCATCCTAATTCCTAAACTTGATGAGTTTCGTCAATCTCTTACTATTATTCAACTAATCCTTATTAGTGATGCAAGATCCCTTGTAAAGTAAGTAGATACTTAGTTCCTTTGTTTATCAAGTTATTACGAACCTCAAATTGCACCTTGTTACTCAGTCGGTGCCCCTATGTTCTACTTGTTTGATTCTTTCAATAATTTCCCATGTAACCACATCATCTAAGTCACTCTATCCTTTTGTTCTTTAGGTTTTTTATCCTTAGTCAGTTATCCTTACGCTGATTATCAATCCTTTTGCAATTTTTTTGGAGACTCTTTCTCTACTAAAGTTGTACCCTTATTTCTCATGGAATTGTATCCTATGCCTGGTGCTACATCTTCTTTCCCATAATTCCTATTTTAAACTTTGACTTTCATATCCTTATCTAGGGTGTTCTCTTTTAGATTTTTGTACTTATCACATGTCCCACAACTAGTTTCAAGCCTCTTTTCCTTGGGTTCCTTAGTCTTTTCCTCCAAACTTCTCCTCCTATGGTGACTAAACCTTTCTTTCTTATCTATTGTCATCTTAAAAATTATACCCATCAACTTTCTCATTAGTAATGCACTAGTTTCTCTGGGTAGTCATACTGTTCAAGCCACAACTATATATGCATGTTAAGCACTATTCTTCCTAAATGTCATTCTATCTATCAAATTCATCTCTCCATCATGATATCCCTTGTTAATATAAACATACCATTTAAATTTTTAACTATGTCCATAGTTAAACATCACTCAGCCCTAATAATCATGCATTTCTCAAATACATTATTACCTATAATAGTCCTTTTCTTGTATATCCATATGAACTAATTTTCATTCGTAAGTATGTGGTGGAGATTTCTTCATCTCAAGGTAATTACTTTCCAACTACTACATATCTTCTCAGAAGGATTCTTACTTGTCAGATATGACTTCCACGAACTTTGCTTGCACAACATTGATTTCCTAAGTTACTCTTTTCACATTAAATACAATTTTTTCCTAAATAGTCATCTACTCATCAAATTTAACTTTAACGGATATTACTCATATAATGCCATGATTCTCCTCACAAATAACTATATGTTCATATACCTGGCATACCAGAAGTAAGAGTTTATACATTGGTTGACTATTCCAGTCATAACCTTCCATTTTCTTAATGTCTAGCAACATCCCAAAGGTTCGCATCCTATTCAATTTCATATTCATTATCACAATAAAAATTTATATTTTCATGCTCAAAATTTTCACATTCCAAGAATCATATCTAGACACAGCTCAGGTATTCTTTAACTCAAGTATACACATCCCAAACAATTCCAAGCCAAGCTAACTCTCTATTAATTGAGAATTTCACATTTTGAGATTTATATCCTAAGATCAAATGCTAGCATAGCTCATGTTTTCCTTAACTCAAGTGTTTACATCATAATTGATTCCTAATTCAAGTGTAATTTCTAGTGAACCCAATAATTCCAACTACAAAGATCATTCCCATATTAACCTAGGTCCTCAAAACTTAGGCTCCGATACCACATTGTAGCACTCTGCCTAGGAGGTCTCTGTTTTGGGCTGAGGAACAACTCTAGTCTTATTCTCAATAATTTAAACAAAATATGCACCTCCAAAATTTAATTTAAATAGCTATACAACAACCAAAAGCACTATCTAACATCCCATAAGGAAATACAAAACCATCATACACTCACTAGCACTAAGTTTATTATTGCTATTTGTATGAGAGCCATACACGCATAATCACAAGCATGAGGCACCTCAAACTTTAGTTTACAACATAATTCATTGCAAAATCTAGTCAAGATCTTGTACATCTAAAAGTTAATAACAAAATCATGTCTTCTGACACACTATGTAATGCTTCAGCTACTACATGTCATAACCTTGCTAGGAAAAAGAATCGGAAACATGAAAGTGACATAAGTCCGAAGGACTTAGTGAAAGAGGAGGAGGAAGGGAAGGTGACTAATTTCAAAAGCATAAGATTAAGGAAAACCAATAAAAGGGTCCAAATTTAGTGGATAAATAATTAAGTGAAATAATAAAAAGAATCGAAACTATAGAAGTTATAAATTGACTTAGCAATAAGTTAGAACTCAAATAGATTAAGTATTAATATGATGGAAATCTAATGAAACGAGACTTACAACAGGCAAGACCTATTAGAACCAAATATGTACAATATGGAACAAGACATAACGCATCGCGTGTGACATAAAGTTCAACTGACTGTTTGTGACTTTAACCTTATTACTCTTGGAATAAAATAGAAATGATAACAACTGTTACATGGAGTGCAATAATCATAACAAACTTCCCTTATTACTTCGCTACCCAAGCACTCGACTTGGTAACCAAGCGCTTGGCTTGGTATGGCATGGTCGGTCCATATGCTAGATCCTGCCATATTACTAGACATCTACCTCTAGCTATTTGCAAGTTAAGATCTTAGGTGGGTACTAGTTAGGAGACTCGCTACTATCGATCCATACCACCCATTATTTTTTCGAACCTAATCCTAGGCCCAACCCATCCCGTAGTGTCCCCCTATAGGTGGTAATATCCCAAGAGTGTCATCAGAAGACTCAAATATAGTGCCAATAGGAAATAACGTATTTCCAAATGCTAATAAAAAGTATAAATCTCATACTGAATTGAACGACATAAATCATAAGATATTGGCCACCAAAGTTGTATAAACATTGTATAGAACAATAAACCAAGAGTACGAACAAAATTGGTCAGCAAGATTAAGATATCATTGCATATAGGGAAAGTCGATAAGGCTATAGTTTCCCTTTTTGATTTCCAACAAATAGCACCACCACCCAAAATAAAAATATAACAAATGATAGAACAAGAATCAACTAATAAAGTGTTCCAATTTGTATTAAAAAAGCTTTCAAGTACAATAGTGCATTCTTTATAAAACAAACCATATGTTTTTGTACCAAGTAAATATCTCAAACTCTTGTTATAGCATGCCAATGCTCAATGCTTGGCTTGCTTGTAAACCTACTGAGTATCACTACTATATATGCAATATCACACTAAGTGCAATCATCGTATATCTCAAACTTCCAATTAAACTAGCATATTCCTTTTGATTTATTATATCATCATCACTCTTAACAAGAAATAAGTGAACACTTGAATCAAAAGGAGTTGTAACATGCTTGTAATCAATACAATTGTATTTTTTTCAAAATTTTCTCAACGTAATGCAATTGGTCATTAAAAATACCATCACATGTTTTTGTAATTTTCATACCCAAAATAAAGTTTTCCCCACCAAGATCCTTCATGTCAAAGTGACTACTAAACATGCTTTTAGTCTCTTTAATAACATGCAAATTAGAGCCAAAGATCAACAAATCATCAACATATAGACAAACAATAATATGTGAATTATTCCATGAATTATGATAAATGAATTTGACACACTCATTTGATTTATAGCTATTTTCAATCATGCATGAATCAAACTTCTCATGCCATTGCTTAGGTGCCGATTTCAAGCCATATACAGATTTAGTCAATTTACACATTTTGTTTTCTTGGCTTGCTTCTATAAAACCTTTGGGTTGGTCCATGTAAATCTCTTCATTTAAGTCCTGATTTCAAAATACAATTTTTACATCAATTTGATGTATTTGTAAATAAAAAATTGCAGCAATAGCAATCAAAAGTCAAATGGATGTTGCTCTAGTAATTGGAGAATAAGTGTCCAAAAATTCTAGGCCTTCCAGTTGCTTGAAACCTTCTGCAACTAATCTAGCCTTGTATTTATCAATAGACCCATCCAGTTTTGATTTTTTTTTTGAGGACCCATTTACACTCAATTGTTTTATAACCTAGAGGTAAATCAACTAATTTCCAAGTTTTATTAGAAATTTGCAATTCTATCTCATCATTTACAGCCTCTTTCCAAAAAATAGCATCAAGTGAAGATAAAACCTCTTGTAAAGTCAGTGAGTCATTTTCAATATTAAAGATGTAAAAATTAGGACCAAAATCTTTTTCTACTCTAGCCCTTTTGCTTATTCTCAGTCGAAAATGATTTCTATTTTCTCACTACAACAAACACTTCTTCTAACAAACATTTTGGTAACAAAGGAAAAATTCATTGCAAACTCTTATTTTTCATAATGAAACTAGAATTTTGTTACTAAAGCACTCATCTTGGGTAACCAAGAAAAATATTTGTTACCTTTAATAAATATTTGTTACCCAAAATTTTTATTCTTTTGTAATTAAAGAAAATTTCATTACGAAAACTGAAGTGTTGTTACAAATAATTTTTCCTACCTTTTAGGAAGACATATTTGTAACAAAAATTTCTACTTTTTGTTACAATTAAATTTTATAGTAACAAATATATTTGTTACTACAGTTAATATTTTACCCTCCAAAATTTTGTAATATGAAATTATAACTAATACTTTATTTACTAATTTTAAATCACAATTAAATTAAGTCCAACCTAAAATTTGTTTCCCTCCAAATTTGCTCCCAGGTTTCTTCCTTCAAAATTTTATTCCCTCCATAAATTAATTTAATTTAAAGTGTAAAAAATATTTTAGTTATTAATATCACATCACAATAAAAAGTTACTCCAAATATTGGCACCTCACTATATGCCCATGTCACCATTCACTATAGTTAAAAAAAATTAAATATATATCTAAAAAGTAAAAGACAAAATTATTCTTTATTTGAATCTACTTAGATCTACATGTAAAACCATTAACCAATTTAACAAATTTTACAATTAAATAAAGTATAAATATTAAGAAAACCCAAATCACACCCCTCCCCCCTCTCTCAAACCACCCACACCTAGCCCTATGGAAGGCTCAATTGCCACATTGGCTAGGTACTAGATTCATTTTATATATGTATGTATATGTGTATATATATGTATATATTAATATGTATAAGTGCATATATTATTTTATTTTTATATGTTTTCATTTTTATATATTTATTTTTTATTTTTATACTTATATTTCATATCATTTCTTTTTTCATGTTTTTATTTAATTTAATTTTTTATGTGTAAATATCTAATTGTCTAGAGAGTTTTAACTGCAAACATATCAAAACTCGCCAAAATAAATTTTTAGCTATTCTCCAAAAATATAAACACACATTCATCACATTCTCCAACACAACTATCACATCCCCAACTCTACTACCAAAACTCATTCACCCAAACACATAATACAAAATATATAAAACATAACAAATGCTACGTTAGCAAAAAAAAGAAGAAAAAAAAAGAAAAGTAAGGACACTATTGAATGGGTAACAATTTTATTTGATACTTGTTCTACATAATGAAGTAATATAATTTCCTCCAAAAATGAATTCCCCCAATTTTTATTCCCTCCAAATTTAAACTTCTCCTGTTTATAAATAGTTTATCCGAAGTTTATTTCCTTTATCTTATATTATAAGATGAATTAGGATGCATAAATTTTAGGGGGTAAGAATTTGATTGTTTCCTTATTATAAATTATTATAATATTTTTCTCAAAATAAAAAATTTTAGAAAAATTATTTATGAAATTTAAAAGACTTTTGTATTGTATTGTAATTTGTATAGATGTAAAACTCAAGAATTATATTTATCAAAAAAATCATAATTAATTAAATTTAAAATAATCATTCATTAAATATTTATATTAAAAAATCTACATGATTATTAATGTAGCTTAATTCTTTCTATCAATGTAACGATCCAATTAAATAGAAGGGAAAAATTGCACTTTTGGTCCCACTGGATAGGGGGGTTTGCACTTTTGAATGCAAGACACTTTTATTTGCACGAATTGCATAAACGTTCCTAAAATTTGGCTTATTCATAATTTAATCCAAATAAATTAAAATGTTCTTCCAATGTTTCTCTCCATCCAACAAGTTCGAAAAACTATGAGCATTCATTAACAAATTTACAAATGTCATAAAACATTTATGCAAAAATTCAAAAATGACCTCTGAAAGCTATTTACTTACTTTTTAGATAAAAATACCCTTAGACCTATTTACAAAATCTTTTATACCATGGAGGTGTAATTTTACATTGTTTAAATTACTCAAAGTAAATTTAAATATATTTTATTACTAGTAAAATGCCTTAAATATTATGTAATCTTTAAATTCAAGTTGAATTAGAAAATAAAAAATTAAAATCATTAGCATATTTAAAGAAATTTAATCTGATTTAGTTAAATTTATTAATTAAAGAAATAAATTAGTAAAAAAATTAAAAAAGAAATTAATTCCATCTCTTAATTAATATAATTTTGTAATTTAAAATTAAATACTCAATATTAAAATTATAAATATAATCTAAAATAATTTAATTAGATTGAGTTGAATTTATTTAAAAATTAAAAATAAAAATAAAAAATTTATCATCCCAGATAACATAATTTCATAATTGAGAACTAGATAATTTATTGTATTAGAATAATATAGTTAAATAGAATTAAATTTGTCTATTAATAAAAATAAATAATCTAAAAATAAAATAAAATCTATAACAATATATTTAATAATTTACATAATATTTGAGATAAGGAATTTGAACCCTAAGAGACTCTTGAAGTGTGTACATATAAATAAAAAAAATTAAATTTATTTATTAATCAAAATAAATAATTTAAATAAAAATAAAATCTAAAATTTTATCCCAACAATATAATTTTAATAATTTTAAATAAATAAATATTTTTAATTATTTTGAACAACATAATTTAATGATTTTACATAACAACACCTCACTGGTCACCATTATCCCAAAATCATTGTGACCATCTCTACCACCCTCACTGGTCACCATTTCCACTATCTCACACCATCAAACACCGTTCCTCTCACCCTTCCTAACAACACCATCATCACATGCACACAAACCCATCACCAAGGTTTCACAGTTTTGAAGACCCCAAAAACTGACCACATGATCAGCGGCGAGGTGGCGATGAAGGATTCTTTTGGATGGAGTTTCTAGGAGAGCTTACCTTAGGGAAAACTTTGGTAGCATTGCATGGAGGAGTAGCACGGTGGTGGCGGCGATAAAAATCAAGCTTTCAGGCGTAGTGGTAAGAAGGTTTAGCTGAAGTTTTTGGGCCACCGTTGAGGCCGTTCCTAACCTTGAAATGGAAAATTGAAAGCACCATTGGACTCAGGACGAAAAAAGGAGTCGGACTATGGTGGTTTTAAAATTTTCTAGTGAAGGTGGACGGCAGCGACAGTCGGGGGTAGAAAACTTTGCTCATCGTGAGGGTCATAGTGGTGTTCTTGGCTTGTGAATCCGAGATTTTGTTGATCAAATAGTGGGTAAAGTTTTAATTAATTGATTAATTGATTCCTAATTTAATTTGAGTAAATCGTTAGGCTATCCTATGATGTAAATATTAGTTAATTAGACCAAAATTATGATTTAGGACCAAGAATTGAGATATGCAGGCTATATATAAGCATAATGGACGTCGACATGCCCTAGGTACGAGTGATATGCTAGAAATTTTTCTTAGGTATTAGCAGTGCGCTATACGGTCCATATAGGCATCTGCCATATACCAAGCTATTATGCTTAGGTAAATTTTTTGTCTCTCTGGTATAAGGTGAATTCAAAATGCATATCTTATAGCTTTTTCTTGGAATGCATATGCTTTGGGTTTGATTTGCCTAAATATTTTTGTCTACCTGTAATCTGTTTTTGGAGCAATAAGGCAGGAGAGTTTTTTGTTTGCTTTTCAGTACTATCTGTCTTTTTTTCTAAATTCTATTATATTCAGTTTGAAAATGATATCTTATCAAGTTGAGTTTCTCCTCGATAAACACTATTGCTACTTGTATATATCCCTTTCTAAGTCTTTGAACTTACCCCCTATATTTCATAATCTTTCAGATAGGGATGGGCTCTGGTGGATGTCAAGTTGGAATGACATATATATAGTTATTTTGTAGTAGGACTGGAGCCGACATTAAGTATGGGATTTGTAACTGTTCGGTTGATCTTATAAACCTTATGATGTATCTATTTTGTTTGAAGTTTGTAGTATAAGATGAAATGATAGTTTAATCTATCAGAGACTGTAATATGACTTAGTTCCCTGAACTCTTTTAGTATTTTTGTTTTATGGATTATTAGGTTTTGATGGAGTTATATTAGTATTTATTTTGAGATGTTTGAATTTATGGGCCTATTGTTGAATTATACTCTGAGAAATAAGTTTGAATTAGAGTAGTGTCTCAATTTAGGTGCTATCCTTAGAGGGGACGCTACATAATATACTGGTTGGTAAGGCCATTTCGGGTTGCAAAATGATTAAACAAGTAATATAAGGTTAGCCAGCAAGGTTGTGGGGTATAAGGAATAGAAAATGAACATCATAAATGAAAGTTTTGGACACCAAAATAGAAACAAGCAATAACCCTCACAAGGGTTTACGAAAATAAGCAATAGACAACAATTAAAATCTCAAACAATTCACGGAGTACAATAACCAAGATGTAGTTACGAAATAGAAATGAGTTTAACCCTCATAGGGGTTTATCACAACGATAAATAAGTATAAGGTGTCAGATCAGCAGACCTTCATTGGACATATAAGCAAATACCCGAGATGTTAGATCCTCACCTCCAAAAGCCTTAGAAGGTAGCTATAGTTAATAGCTTACTGATTTGCCATTTCTTGCTCCTCGTTACCTAATCATGAGAGTGATTTACTTATCAGAACCCACATTTAACTTTAAGAACCTTCAATAGTTATAATTTGCTACATATTATCTGTCTAAAATTAATAGCCACCCAATTAATTTAGTATTAGAATTCGCCTAGAATTATCATCTAGAAAATACACCAATCATGCTACTAATTTAATTTAAATTACAAGGTTCTTAACTATATGAGCTATAGATACAATTATTTCCTTATTTACATGATTACCCTCATGAAGTGTCCCAACTCAATAATAACGGACCAACTAGTTTAAATAACCCTAATCATTATCGTTAAGGTCCAACTTTGCAAATTTAAGGTTCTTCCAACTTAATTAACTCAAAATCATTATACAATAATACAAATATAGGCCTAATAAGTTCATATAATAGTTCATGCGCGTCCCATTTTTTGGTCTAAGATCATAATTTTCAATGAAATCAACTTACTTAACCCTCATTCATTTTGGCACATTTATTCAAAATATTCAAGTCATACTCCCTTCTCACAATTTCAACTCCTCAACTGCCTCAATTAACTCAATCAATATATATTAATATTTAATTATTAAATTCAAGTCCATGCATCACTATCACTTAAGTCTTATATCATTATTTTGCATAATAGTCATAGCTTTCATCCAATTGACATGATTTACATCAAAAATCAATCGAGCAATTTACTCAGATTAAATCAGGAATCAACTTATTTGATTAACTAGCATTTTACCCAATATTTCTCAAATGAAACCTTGAATCCATGAACCAAGGATACCATTGCGACCATTGCATTAAGATAAAAAGACTGCCGCCATGCTGCTGCTATCCGCCGTTGCCGAAAAAGCTCACCGCTACCGCCAAAGGGTATGTTTCAGCTCCATAATTCAAAACCCCAAATCAATTTTCTATTCTGCTACTAAATTAACCATCAATTGGTTGAAAAATTGCCAACCCACCACCAATGCCGCCATGTGGTTTTTCTTCAATTCATCTTGTTCTGGTGGTTCATTTGGGAAGATGGAACTACTAGCGTGACCCTTGAGTTGAGCCTGTTAAAATGGTACCTAGGTCCACCGCAAAAAGTCGCCGAAAAATGGAAACCCACCACCTCCATCGTGGCTGGATTTTCAGTCTCAAATTTCTACTTCTACATCGGTCAGTTTTGGGTGAAAATAGTATATTTGTGTTCTATGTAGTGAGATGAAGAGAATGGTATATAATTTGATGGGTTTTTTATATTTGTTCTATTTTATTTATTTTCTAAGCCCTAAAATTTGACTAATCCATATTTTAAATTCCAAATTCTTATTTTCTTAAAACTCTAAGTTTTAGGGGTGTTACATTAAAAATATAATGAGTGTGAGTAAAGGACTCTATGAATGCCCATGTGTTCATAAAATGCTTTCATTAGAGTTCATAAAACATAAGATAATGAAAAAAATTATTCAGACAATTTATAAAATTTCAGTAGAAATAAGCAAATGACAATTGAACAATAGACATTTATAAACAACAAATAAAACAATTAACAAGTTATGGTTTCGACATTTAAATACTAATGATTAATCAGTAGTTGCTAAAGCCAGTCAACTTTATGACTTCCACCATGATAGTCCTTATCGCTCCAGGTGATGCACAACCTTACCAAATAATACTTGAGATTAGGTCCTTGGGAAATCATATAATCCGCATCAACCACAAACGCCTTCTGTTGTTTGCTGGGGGATTAAGACATAGGGATTTAAGGTCTAACCAAGAAACCCATTGCCACTTGGTAAAATTTCTCGCACACCCAAATCTAATTGAATTTAATTAATAGTAATAGTAATGGCAATAGTAATAGTAATAGTAATAGCAATAGTTCATTCATAGGTATTGATTATGACATTTAACTGTCAATTAAAAAATATGATTTTCACATATATCTAGCTTTCACACAAAACTTTCTTATAGAAATCGTTACTATGAAGAAAAAATTTGGATGATGCAGAATGTACCTTTTCTTTTAATAATATATTGAAAGCTTTGAGTGATTGTTAAAAGAAAGAAAAATCTAATTTTGGTGCATAGTGATATATTCTTTTTTCCTAATATAGTGAAAAGTGGGAAAAGTAGTATTATTTACTTTATATATAACATATATCCCCCTAGTTCTTGAAAAACATATTGTATAATTATACATATAAGGTTTAGGGCACTCACAATACTTATCAATAGGATCAAGGATTGACCCTAATGTTTTAAGTCCCAAAACACTTACGAACACAAAATTAATACTCGACTCAATAACATTCCAATTTAAGTATTAAATCAAACCCCGAATCCATCTCAGAAATCCAAACATTGATATATGAAATTTAAAACCAATACTATCAAAAATTTTTTGCAACATTACAATGAAGCAGGATAGAACTTAGTAGATTAAATTTAGCACCAAATTTCCAAGAATAAATATATCTCTATCGTATTTAAATATTTTAGCTATGGGTCAATTCTTGGGAGTTAATATACCATTAGTGTAGTATATACACGTACTTGCAAAATTAATCAAGAATTGGATCCTTCCATTGATATTTTTGTTATGCGCTCATAACTTTCTTTCTAGATATCCGATTGACTGAATTCTTGTGGCATTAGAAAGCCAAGGAAGAGTACTAAAAGTTGCATGCTGATATTTCAAGCTAGACATATCAAACTATCATAATGAAGTTTATTAATTTAAAATACTTTCACTTCAATGAGTACCCTAAAAAGCCAAATGAAACTATCCAAACTCGCCTGTCAAGCTAGCAGGAAACTTTCAAGAATCTTGTAAAATACAAAAAAATGATGGAAATGTGAAATTTTGCAAATCTATTCTAAATTCATTTAATTTTATCCAAAATAAAATTGAGATAAAATTACCATAATTTGCTTCACAAACTAATGTAAAATTTTTAATTCTAAAATCTGAAAATCAAAACTTAACAACAGTAACTTTAACTGCATAAATATCATATGCATACAAAATACGAAAATTAAAAAATATATTTATTTAAAATTTATTTTTAAATTATAGTTCAAGTATGGAATCATATCTACTAAGAAGAGTGACTCCTAGGGCTTGGACAGCTTTTAAGTCTCCTTCCAGAAGCTTTTTGCCCACCAAGGTTGTGGATGTATTTATTTACTTGCCAAATAAATTTTCTAGGATTCACCATTTGAGCTCGATATTTGGCATCATTTCGAGCACACCACAAAAATCAAAAGATTAGAAATGTAACGATATTTCTTATGTGAATACTTGAGAAAATGAAGATGAGTAATTCCATACCTTGAGGATATCTCTAGTGCATTCATTATGGTGCCTAAGGTTGTCAAAAAGATGGTGATAATAAGATCAAACTTGTGCAATAATGTTGGATTTTATGAAAACGTGTTCATGGTTTTCATACTTATTGCAACACTGATGGTGAGATGCAATGGTGATGCATTTGCTTTGAAGCACTAAATCAAGTGGCAATCAATTTTTGAGCAATCACCAAGCAAATATTAACATTGTGGGGATGATGAATTTAGACTGTAACACACCAAACTCCTTGCTTTCGTCCTTGCTGTCTCTGGCTTGCATCAACAGATTTAAGAGAGAGCATTCATTTGCTGATAGCTTCCACCAATATTGATCTCACTGGGATAGCTCGATGGGGATCGTGGAAATGTCCTTTACCATATTGTGAGCATGGTTTGCCGAAATCCCATGAAATTGGCTAGAACGGTCATTTTGGAACCAAAATGGAGCTCGGTGTTTCAGCACGTTGGTCCTGAATGGTTATGCTTCTAGATCGACTGCCACACTTTGATTAATTTGTTGGAACGCCATTACAATTCAATTTTTTGGGTTATCGCCGCCTAATGGCGTGGAGAGACTTGGTTCACAATCTTGGAAATCAAGAAAGTAGCATCACCTCTTTACTTACGGTGCAATGGTTGTGGGCAGTCCCTTGGTTGAATGAGGGATGAACTTGGTGGTCGGGGTCGTTGTCAATTATTGGTCGTAAGGATTTCAAGTTTTTTTGATGGTGGCAATGGGTGATGAGATTAAGTTGAGTAGCAGCTTGAAAATGACAAGGGAAGGGAAAAGGGAAAAGGGAAAAGAAGCTTAGAGGGCACAATGAAGATGACGTAGAAGCACTTTTCTATTTATTTTCTATTTTTTTTCTTTGATATTATTTTTTTTATGTCTTGCTTTATTTAACGTATTGCTTTACTAATTTTTTTTATTTAAAATTATATTTAGATTGTTTTTCTAATTTTTAAATATGAAACTTATCAATAATCTATATATGCTTATTAAATTTATTGTTAATAATTTAAGTATCATGATTATATTAACTTAAAATATTAAGATAGAAATATAATAATTTTGTACTTTTATGTAATAAGTTTTTAGGTTGTCATCAATTATTTTTTGTTAGCGAGCAACAACTACTTCAGCTATTCTATGGTGGAGAAAACATTCTGAAACACATTTCTATTTCATCCTTTAAGATGATATTCCTTATATAATTTCTACTAGAGTTTAATGATACCTTTGCCCTTGGATACATGGTTCGCCGGAACAGTCGTTTCAGAACCGAAATAGAGCTTGGGGTTCCGACGAGTCGGTCCTAAACGGCTATGCTTTTGGATCAGTTGCCACACTATGATTAATTGGTTAGAAAGCTATTACAATCCAATTTTTTAGATTATTACTACCTAGTGGTGCAGAGCAGCTTGGTTCACAATCATGGAAATCAAGAAAGTAGCCTCACCTTTTGTAACACCCCTAAAATTTAGTATTTTAGAAAATAAGAATTTAGAAATCAAGATTTTGATTGGTCGAATTTTAGGGCTCGAAAAATAATGGAAAAGGACTCAATTGCAAGAAATTGAAAAGTTTTAGGGTTTGATTTCATTTTGAGAAAACCTGATTGCACATTTTAAGAAGTTTTTGTGGTTTGTATGTAAGAATTTTGTTCAATTGGGTCAATTGTAGTTTTCAAGGAATTCATGGGACTTGATTAAGTCATTTGGAAATCTTTTGGGTTAAATTGCAAAACTGAAAAGTTGGATTTGATGAATTTGGCAGAATGTAATTTTCCTCTTCATTTCATTTCTTTTTCTTTCTTATTCATTTTCCCCTCTTCTCTGCGGCTTCACTCCTCCCTCCAGTGACATTGTTCCAATACCTCATTTCACCATACCAAACCTTTCCTCACCCTCTAGCCTTACTTGCACACCACTTACACGGTTAAGACGGGTGGCAGCTTATCGAGAATGAAGGTGAAAGAGAGACCCACTTCGCGAGTTTCATGGTGGATAGTAGTGCAACAAGATGATCATAATTCTAGGTAGGTATTTGGGAAGCTCTTAGTTTGGAGACCTCAATGGAGCTATTACATGGGCGATTGGTGTAGTGGCGACAACAGGAGAAGACAATTGGAACTTGGTGGAAAACATTGGTTTAGGTGACTGTTGAGCTTGATTGTGGGTGTTCTGGCTTAAAGGACTATAAATTAAGTGGATATTTAGAATTAGGGGCTCAAGAGAAACATTTTGGTGGTGGTGGCAAGATTTTCTAGTAGTAGCAGATAGCGGCACTTCAGTGACCCCAAAAATAGAATCTTCTCCTCATTTTGAAGATCACAGTAGTACTCTTAGTTTGTGATTCTGAGGCCTTGATAAGTAATTTTAGGTAATAAAGGGTTATAGATTAGGCTTTAATTGGTTATACCTTGATATATATATATATATATGTATATGTATATGTTGCTTCTTTCCATTTGAAGCTTCTATTCATGCCATGAGGATGATACTAATGAATATATATATATATATATATGAATTGTGATTGAGATTCCTATGCAAGGAGTACATATAAGTTAATGGACTCGAATATAGCTATGATATGATAAATTGGAATTAAGTGAGTTAATTAAAGGATTTGAACCTTAACTTGTGGATTTATGGATTTATAACCAAGTGATAGTAATTGGACCATTATTATGAAGTTTGGATGATATGACGAGAAGGATTATGTAATTAAGAACTAGTTATTTCTTAGTTATTAGACTTGATATGAAACCAAGACTGATTTGGAAATAATCAACCTTATTGGTCATTATTAGATCGATAGCACTGTTTAAGCTTTAAACTATCATGTTAATGTGGTTATTTAGTGAAATTAGATTAATGATAAATGTGATAGTGATTATGAGAGTCAAATATAGATTTTGATTGTAATTATACTATTTTGATTAGGTAAAGTGGAAATGGTTCCACGAACTGGTAGATGGCAGATTGCGATAACTTTCTTTGAGACTACAAGAGATGAGGGTCTGCCATTTTGGCCTCAATTATTTTTATTTGTTCTTGTGATAAGCCCCTGTGTGGGTTTTCTATTTTTGTACCGTAATCTGATTGTTTGAAATCTGAATTATGTTTGTATTCCAATTTGTTATCTGTTATTTGATTTGAATATCTCTTTGAGGGTTATCATTTGATATCAATTCTAATTTGTTTATATTTTCTGATTTGAACACCCCTGTGAAGATTATCATTTGATATCAATTCTGATTTATTTTATATTATCTCATTAGAGTTGTACAAGATTATGATTATAAGGATACTTTGATCAAGTAACGAACCTATAGAACCAGTGGATCAGTAGACTATGGTAAGTGCTTAGTAGTACTAGGACTAGAAAAGGTGAGGTTTCCTCCTGCTTGGGTTATTGCTTTGTTAAGCTTACTCGTATTTATTGGAAACCCCTATGAGGGTCTACTAATTTGGCACTTTTCTCTCTATTAGTTAATTGTAATAAGCCTCTATATGGGTTTTACTATTTCTAAATCATACTCTGAACAATGATTGAAATCTATATGTTATCTGTTATTTGATTTGAATACCCCTGTGAGGGTTATCTCTAATATCGATTCTATTTTTGTCTGTTCTGGCTCCTAGAACCTTTGTCTACTATCTGTTATTTTGATATCTATTTATCTCATATCTATACTATCTATACTACATCTATTACCTTGTCAGCATATTTGCTATATGCTATTTGCTCTATGTTTATTGGACATGCTGGCTTATCTATGTTCCATTTACTGCTTTATGTTGCCTTGCCAACATTTCTTTTATGTTTTGAAATGATGATCTGAAATTGAGGGTGTGCTAGGGATTTCCCCCTAGGCATTTGTATATGTGGTTATTTTTGTTATCCGTATGGTGATTATGTGGGCTAAAGGCCATACTGGGCGATCTATTTTGTTATGCAAAGGTACGCGAAGGATTTCCCCTTGGGTGTCATGATACGCTAAGGATCCCTTAATGCCAACCATACGCTAGGGATTTCCCTTTGGGCATGTGTGTACACTAGAGATTTCCCCCTAAGTACAGTTCTGTATAGGCATCTGCTATATACCAAGCTATTATACTTAGGTAAATTATCTATCTGGTATAAGGTGAATCTGTAATGCATGTCTTATAGCTTTTTCTTGGAATGCATATGCTTTGGGTTTGATTTGGCTAAATGATTTCTATCTGCTTGTAATTTGTTCTTTGAGCAATAAGGCAGGAGAGTTTTCTATCTACTTTTCTGTACTGTTTGTTTTTCAAATTTTGTTATATTCAGCCTAATAAAAATTATATTTTATTAAGTTCTTCATCAATAGACCCTGCTATTATTTTTACTTATCCCTTACTAAGTCTTTGAACTTACCCCCATGTATTTCATAATCTCTCAGACATGGATGGGCTCGAATGGATGCTAGGTTTGGAGCGAAGTGTGTGATTGTTTTGTAATAGAACTAATGTCATAGTTAAGTATGGAACTTGTGAATGTGTCTTTGACCTTAGGGATGTTGTGATATGTAAATTTTATTTTAAAGGTTATAGTGTAAGATGGCATGATCTATCGTAGGCTGTAATTTAATTAAGTTCCCTGAATCTCTTATGATATATCTATTTTGTAGTTTTAATTAGTCTCATTTAAGTTGAATTGGTGTTTACCTTTGAGACATTTGAAATTTATGGGCCTACTGTTGAATTGTAACCCTGAGAATTAAGTCTGAATTGGAGCAATGCCTCAATTTAGGTGCTATCCCGATGTGGGGTGCTACATATCCAGTGAGATGAAAAATGTAATTTTCCCTAAATAGAAGTTTATATGTTACAACTATGTGTACATTCATTTACTATAGGCATGTCTTATATTCTATGTAAAATCATAATTTTCAGCCAAATCAACTTAAACTTAGCCCTCATTCATTTTAATATATGTATTCAAAATATTCAAATCTTTCTCCCATCTCACAATTTCAACTTCTCAATTGTGTTAATTAACTCGATTGATAAATATTAATATTTTATTATTGAATTAGGCTCCATGCATCGCTTATCACAAAGTCTTATATCATTATTTCACTTAATAGTCATAATTTTCATCCAATTGGCATGAATTTCATCAAAAATTAACCTAATGATTTACTCAAAATAAATCAAGAATCAACTTATTTGATTAGGTGGTATTTTACCCAATCAATCAAACTTGAGGTTGAATCATTGCATGATATTAGCTTGCATATACTCTGATTGTCATTGTAATTACATTGATGGTCGATCACTGGACTGCCACTACGTTACTATGCGCCGTCGCCGGAATTAGGTTGCGACACCACCAAGCTGTGCACTTTGATGCGCTCTAACAAACCCCCAAACCAAATTTTGAATCAAATGTCAATTGGCTGATCAATTTACCGAAAAATTGTTAGCCTGCCACCAATGCCACCACCCTATTTTTATCCAATTCCACTATCACTGGTTGTCAATTTTGAGAGCTAAAAATACCAAACTATTCCTTTAGCTAAGGGCTACAAAACCTATTCCCTAGCCATGAGTTTTTGTCACTGGCAACACCATGTTTGCAACGTCCATGCGGTCAAAAATTCCAACTCGAGTTTCGGCCATCACAACGGTTAATTTTAGAAGGAGAGGATATCAATGGCTTTCTTATGCTAAGAAGAAGAGATTGGTGTATAGTATGAAGTCATTTTCCGTTCGTTGGAGGGGGTCATTGGAAAGTGAAGAGATAGGTGCATGTGGTGAAAGGAAAAAGAAAATAAGGAGGAAAATAGAAATTTGATATTTAAAGGAAATTTTTAGAAATTGGCAATTGACCCATAATACTTTATTCCTATTTTTAATTAAGTCCTTCAGAAAATTAATCCTCTTCCACGTAACCCCCACTTTGTTAGTACCCTAAATTTGGCCTTTTTTGGCATAAAGATATTTTAATTAGGCCCCCAAAACTTTCAAAGTCTCTTCAATTAGGCCTTTCCTATTTGTATTTTAGTCCCCAAAACTTTTGATATTCTGGCAATTAAATCCTTCTTATTAATTTTTTGGGCCCCAAAATTTGACCTCCCAATATCTTGAATTGTAAATCCTTATTTTCCAAAATACCAAATTTAAGGTTGTTACAATTTAGATATTAATTTTTTTTATAAATTTTACAAATATAGTAGTTAAAAAAAATTAAAAATGTTATTGATACAACATAATTGATGATGTAAATGAGACATAATAATTTTTTATATGAATATAGTTTATGTATCATTAGATCAAATCGCATCCATTAATCTACTTTAGAAAGAAATTAATGCCTAAATGTTGAATCACCTTATAAATTCAATAAATTATTCATAAATATAGTAGAAGATAAAATAAAGAAAATTGCTTTCTCATTGATTTAGTTTGAAGAAATTAAAGAATTCAACATTGAAAAATGAACTTAGCTAATGGAAGATCAAATATTTTAATTTGCCATAAATTTGAGATTTCAATTTTTTTCAATAAATTATCTTAGTTCATTACCATAAAAATTAAAACACTAGAAAAAGATATCAGCATTACACATACATATATCTTCAAGAAAAGAAAATAATTATTTATGTACCCAGAGTTGGAGCAAAAAAGAAGACATGCAACACCCCTGAATTTGGTATTTTTGAGAAATAAGGGTTTAGAATTTAAGATAAATATTGGTTCAATTTTAGGGATCGACAAATAAGTCAAAAGGACTTGATTGCAAAAATTTTTAAAGTTTTAGGGGTAAATTTGCAATTGTTAGAAACTTGATTGGACTAAACTTGGGACTTTTGGAGTTGCATGGCTATTACTTTGGGTCAAAGGGATCTAATCTGGTGCACTTAGATTTTTGGGGGCCTAATTGAAGTTTGTGGAAATCTCAGAGGACTTAATTGAAACCTGACCAAAAGTTTTAGGGGCCAATTTGTAATTTTGGAAAAGTTTGATTTTAAACTTGGCAGATTTTCATTCTTCACTATTCCACCATCTTCAACCTTTCCTTTTGCAACCGCATTCATCACCATTCCCGGCGAGCTTTCACCAGCAATCATTTGCACCATCTAAACCAACCAACTTTCTCCCAACATCTCCAGCTACATGGCAGCACCACCAAACACAGCTGAACACCCGCTGTTAAGCCACCATGAGAGAAGACCAAGAGTGGTGTTTCATGGCGGTTGATGGGTTTGTGATTTTTTGGCGGCTAAATCTAAGTCTAAGGCCATGGTTAAGAATAACTGAGGAAGAGGATCATCATGGAAGCCTTGCATGGGCGATTGGTGCCGTAGTAGTGCCGAAGAATGGAGAAAAACATGCAGTGGTGAAAGGTGGTAGCAGTGACTTTAGAGTAGATTTTGAGGGCTTTCCCAACATCAAAACATGGAACGGAGTATATATTCAGAATCAAGAACTCGAGAGGAACATCTTGGTGGTGGTGGAAATATTTTTTGATGGATGGTGAATGGTAGCTCGTAGGCATCCAGCGGTCGGCGGCAATGCTCGAGCGACTTTTGAATAGAATCTTCTCCTCATTTCAATGATCGCTGTAGTACCCTTGGTTTGTAATTTTGAAGCCTTATTAAGCATTTTTGGGGTAATAGAAGGTGATGAATTTAACTTTAATTGGTTGTATGTTGATATGGATGTATATGTATATGTTGTACCTTCTTTGTTTAGCTTGCACCTTTGATAAGAATAGGATTTAAGATGAATTGATGTGCCTATATAAATGTGGATTGTGATTTAGATGCCTATGCAATGAGTACATATAAGTTAGTGGACCTGAATATTGCAACAATAGGATAAATTGGAATAATTAAGATATTTAGACCATTTATTGTGATTCTTGATATTGATATAAGGTTAAAATATAAAATTGCGGACTAGTTTAAGTGCTATTATCATATTTGATGTGAGAATCAAGGTTTGTCACGATAATTATGGCTTTATTAGCCACTCTAAGCTAATAATATCGTTTAAATCTGTAACTATCATGTGAATAAGTTAATTAGTGATATTGGGCTATTATAGGTTTATTTGTAGTTAATAAGGATTATTAGAATTGAATGAAAAAGTGATTGTGGTCCATTTCTATTGAATTAGGTAATATAGAATTGGGACTTGCAAAATAGTAGGCTTCTAACAGCAATTGTAGTTTATGAAACTACAGAGGTGAGTGTCGGCCAATCTGGCATTTTTCTCTCTATCTATTAATTGTGATGAGCCCCTATGTGGGATTTCCTATTTCTATATGTAATCAAAATTATTTGAGATTTGATTTGTTATCTATTATCAATTTCTTGAGTTGAAAACCCCTGTGTGGGTTTGCCATTTGGCCTTATTATATCTATTGTTCTTGTGACAAAACCCCTATGAGGGTTGATGTGCTTGATTGTACCTGCTTGTAACTTGATTGATTGTTTTGCTCATTTACTTAAGATCCTTACTTGATTGTATTCAATTTATTTGATTGTATAGCCTCGTGTAGGTTCGTACTTATATCGTTCTATCGAATCGTTATTGATTATTCTAGTGCCCAGAACTCCTTTCGTCATGTTTAGTACTTGTTGCGATTGTTATCTGTCGTGAACTTGCTGTCAGATACCTTGCCGGCATATGTGCACTTGTACTTGTTATCTGGCCAGTTGACTTATCTATACTTGCCAGTCATTTATATTGCCTTTTTGACAACCAATTGCTTGTTTGTATATGTTATACTTATTGTACTAATTTGGAGAATTATACGTGGGCCAAGTGCCAATCTTATGCTGAATGTTGGGATACTTGGGACATGCCTTGCAGTCTGCCTGGGTGTCCATGATACGCTAAGCAGTCTGCTTAGGTATTTGCAGTGTGCCATATGGTGCATATGGACACACCAATTGTATGCTGAGCTGTCACGCTTGGAAATGCTTGCTTGATTGGTGTAAAGAGATTCCGATATGCAAGTTTATTATGATTTGTTGGACTGCATATTATATTTAGGTTTGTTTTATTCTGATTGCTTTTGTTTGCTCTTGGAGCAATAAAGACAGTGTAGCTTCTTGGTCTACATTTAGCTGTTGTATGTGCCAAACGAGCTGTCTGTATTTCCTCCCAAGTATGATCGGTTGAGATGCTCTATAACTCCCGAGCATAATCAATTGAAACGTTCCTAGGCCATTTGAGCCAACAATTACAACCCTAAGTTGGTAACTATTAGAAGTTTTGAATTTGTTATTGTTTATTCTTGGACTTATCATTGTCAGCTTACTGAACTTGTTATTGATTATTCTTACTTATTCTTGATATGTTTCTATTTTGAATATAAATTGACGATTTGTTGGGTGGATTTTCCCCCGACAGATCCCCGTTATTTCTTATTTAGAATATCCCTCACTAAGTCCTTTGGACTTTCCCCTCATACTATTCATGTTTCTCAAATAGGATAAAGTAACGCATGTGGATCTTTAGCTTGGGCTAAAGAAGAGATACAATCTTTAATTGAATAGGTGCTTTTGTGTAAGTTTAATATCTCTCGAATGCTAAGCTTGAAATAGAGAAGTTGTGACATGTCAAAACTGTTATTTAGGATTTGAGGCTTGTATAATTTTGTCGAGTATTCAGGAGTTGAACTATGCTATGTATATTGTGTTTTGTTGTGATCAATAGGTTGAAATTTTGTTGCTACTTTTGGTTAATTAAGTTTGAAATAGTTTGTTATGGGCCTATTAAGTGTATTATGAATCATATTTTAAGTTTGAACTGGAGTGGTACCTCAACTTAGGTGCTATCCCAGAAAGGGGCGCTACAAAATATATTTTTTATATTTTTAAATAGCAAATTGTATGTTTAGAATATTCTAGTACATATATTTTTAAAGATTTTTAGATAAGATTTAGGAATTTTCCCTAGCTATAATTTAACTTAATTAAAACATTAATTAGAAGAAACTATTAGACAATACTTTTAAAAAGATGTACAAACACCATATATTAAAATAAGGAGTTATAAAAAATATATATTAATATGTATATATATTGAATATTTATCAAAATCAAATATGGGGCTACAAAAGATGAACTAATATAATCTTTTTACATTAATATTAAAATAAATATTTATAGAATATTATTATTTGTGTATATATATGTTGATATAGGTAAAAAGGATAAAATTAATAATATAAGAAGGAGATACAAAAATTATATATTAATATAGGGAGTTACAAAAATTAATATAGAAGGTTACATGTATATTATATATGAAAATATGCTGGCATATAGAAAAGAGAGATATGGAAATATATTATAGGGAATTACATATATTATATTTAGAATACATTTATATGGCAAATATGAACAAAATTAACTTATCTACAACATTGCCACATAAGAAATATATTTAAAATAAACTTGAACATCATTTTACTTTATATATATATATATATTAGTTTGGTAATGTAAATTAAAGATAGTCATCCTGATATGGTATAATGTAGAGAAAGTATTAGTTTAGAGTTTATTTATAATTAAATATAATGAATTATTAATAAAATTTGACTTTAGTATAAATGAATGCCATAACCACTACACAAATTATTTATCCATCTATACTATTATAAAAAGAAAGCCTCTTTTATCTACAAAATAGAAGTTACTTGATGCGATTTTACAAATTTCACGCTTTAATTTTCTATAGAATAAATCCAGAGATATCATGAAAAAATTGAAATTTTTTGTATACTAAAAATAGTTATGATACCAATTTTTGAATGTACCAAATTTACCCTTTTTCACTTATTGTATATATTCAATTAAATTAGATTGTGATCGTAATACAATGTTGAAACAACCACTCATTGATTTAATATTTATCATTATTTCTCCTACTAGCACTACTATTTTAAAGTACTCTTATTATTTTTTTTTCCTAAAACCACTAATGTACTAAAAAGACTTCAAATTATTTCTTCTATGACCACACATATACTAGAAAACTCTCATTATTTTTGTCAAACATTTAGTTTTTCATTAACTTCTTAGAATTGACTATTTTGTAAGGTGCCCAGCAATTGAATTTTTCTTATGATTATAATCATTATTGATATCTTATCTGATTAAATTGGAATGCACACATAAGATAAACATATAATATTTTCAAAACAATGATATTAAATTTATATTGAAAATAGGAAACATGATGTTTTTATTTTCACAAATAATATGATTAAACTTTAAAGTTCTTGTTAAGATCTTAAAAATAAGTTAAGAACTTCTTACTTTTTTAAAAAAACCGTATAAATTTCTAATATCTTATTTTAGAATCTTTAGAAGCTCTTTTCTTAAAAAGATTACGAAACACTTTTTGACGTCTTATAAGCTACTAAATATCTTATAAAATATTTTGAGAAGCTTCTAAACTCACCCAATTAACTTTTAAATGTTTTACAATATACTCTATACTTATAATATAAGATGAATACATCATTTCATAATTTTACTTAGTAGATTTGTACTATTATTGACCAAGTACTCTCTCTAGTTTCTTCTTCCTTTCTTCCTCTTCTTCCTTCATTTTTTTTCCTATAATGTTCACATTGGCACTATAGTCGGCGAGATGCTCGTCTCAGCTATGTGAGTCATTGGGAGGCCAGTAGCACAAGTACTCTCTCTAGTCTCTTCTTTCTTTCTTTCTCTTCCTTCTTTTTTCCCCTATAATGTTCTCATCAGCACTGTTGCCAACGAGATGCTCATCTTGGTCCCAAAAGTCGCCCGGAGGCCAGTTATTACTAGCCTCCCCATTGCCGAGACCCAACAACAGCTAGACTCACGTAAGTCCCACTAATATTGGATCTCGGAAGGCTAGCAATTGCTAGCCCCTCCCGTCGCTAGGAGTCTTAGAATTTCAAATGATATTTGGTGAAAGGTTAGGTGTTATATGGGAAAATTTCTAGCAAGTAATGTAGGAGAAGTATGTTTGCATGCCCTTGCATACCAATAAACTTTCAAGTGAATATTAAGGGCATCTATTCGACACTTTTAACAGCAATTTTCTAAAATTTCATCTAATATGAAACTAGATAAACCTTAATTTCCATGTTTATATGATGTGTGAATTTGAGCCTGCAGTGTTATTTGGATATGATCCTATTATGTTCAAACATTTCCTCTGAATTTCTTAACATTTTCAAATTGAGGTCATATTTAAAAATAGATAGTATATGTTATAGAAAATGATATTTTGAGTTGCTACTATGTTAATACATGTAGAAGCATCCACAAGTTCTTAGTATTCCATGTTCTAGTGGTTGGTATCCGTTTGTCTTCTCTGACTAGCGAAAAAAATTCTTATTTCTCTTTATTTGATTTTTCTTAGTATAAGAGCAAATAACATTTAATATTGAACAACTAGAATAAATTTTATGTTCAATGTCCTGAAGTGGGATTTATTTACCCTTATGTTTATATATTGTTATGATGTTGAAATTTTCATCTCTAGTTGTTTTCCTACCTCAGTCTCTTAGTTTTCCTCTCATCCGCATCATGCAAAAAAATTGCATGAATTAACATAGAGTGGTGTGCCTCCGTATTTGCATCCAACTATTTGAAGACTTCTCTTTGTATGTCCAATTCCTAATTGATTTCTTACTCTGTATAAATCTTACGAGCTATTTAATAATTTAACTTCTTTTCTTTTTTTTTTTCGTTTTTTTGGTGGGGGGTGGAGGGGGGGTTTGGGTGGGAATTTCCAACCAAAATGTCATTACAACATAAGTGTGCACATAATAGCTTCCTCATATAGAATTAATTGACTTGTACCTTTCCAGGCTCATGACCTCTCATCATTTAGTACTTATTTCTAGCTCAGTTATTTTGTTGGCAACGGGTGTTTGGCATGGGCATGTCCTTGAAAATCATATTCTACAGACTAATTAATTTTGGATATTTTACATCGACTAGCATAAACATGTTTGTGACCGATAGGACTAATTCTACTTGTTTAGCTTATGTTTTAACCCTTCTTTAATTTTGTGCTAGAGATATCTTATTTTGTTAAAGGCTTTTGATGTCCTAGTCGCCTCTACAAGTGTTTTAGATATACTTTTTGTTTATTCAATTCTCTAGTAATTGGCAACCACTAAAGGTGGATAATTTCTTAAAGTTATTAATCCTTATGTAAATGTAATTTTCTAGGAGAATCCTTTGAATCCTTAATCCATACAAACAATGAATATCAAGATGTATAACTATGTAGTCTGCTCCTATATTTGTGCTTGATCTATGATCTTTGTGATGGAAAGGGAGAAAATTCTTTACAAAATGTTTTTGTCCAATACCAAGGGTAAAAGAAAGAAATTTGAATAAAGATCTTTATGCAGTATGAAAGTCTAGCTTATATTCTCAATTGTGTAAGCTAATAAGCATCATTGAATTAGAGGAAAGCTGAAATTTAGAATGCATTTAAGGATCTATGATTAGAACTTCATTGAAAATTTTTGATGGGTGAAGAGAAAAGGATACACTTTTAGCATTCAACACAGCTGTTAAGCTGGTTAGTGTTTTATGTCAATTATATGTTTGGTTTTTCTTCAACCTACTTATGTGATTTTTCTGTAGTATTTATAGCTCCATTAAGCTATTAATAACTTTTTTATATACTCAATATCGTCTCTCAGATTACCAAGTTTTTAAGATATAAATAATATTAACAATTGTATTAGAACATCTTAATGTATCCATTACAATATTTAGTTTTAAAGAAGAATTATCTTCATAACGATATTTTAGTACTTGGTATTACTTATTAGAGTTATTAAGATTGACATAGGGAATGTGACATGACCCTTGAAATTTCTATAATATTCTTAGTAATGATATTTTCAAATATTCATGTTACCATTTTGGATGGTCCCAAGTAAATTTTGACTCCTAAAATAACAAATTTCTTTGCAAAAGTATGCTCTTTTGAAGGAATGGTGCTGCTTTACTAATCCCCCGCTTACTTTGAGGAAAAACTTTTATAGATGCATAGTTACTTCCACTTTTCCAACTCTTATTTGAAACTCCTTAGCAGTTGAAAAATATGGGACATTATAATAGGAAACAGAAAGTATTAGACATTGTTGACGCATATAATGTTTATTAGATGGATGAGTGTATTTTGTATACATTAGAAACAGTAGTAAACTTGCCATTGTACAGTTTCTCATGTTAACATTTATGCTCAATTCTGTACATATTTATTATAATGCATGCGCATGCGCACACACACACATATATACATATATATAGGAACATCTTTTGAATTTGAAAGTGCTAATGAATTAACTTGGAGCTTTTGGAGTATTGGCCAAAGTGTTGTGTTATATCTTCAAAGAGTCCAGTGAAATTGCTACAACTTCATTGCATGAATTTTTTTTACTCCTGTTGAAGTCAACTTCCAAAGAAGCATACATCTTAGGAATCTTAGAAGAGAAAGTACACTAATGCGATTTCACAATCAAGGTCAAAACTAATTAGAAGCATCGTGGGACTTTTGGTGGTACTGATCTTTTCTGTGTTAGAACCCTCTTATCTTGGTCATTGTTCATTTTGGCCATCTCATACATAACTTTTACCAAAATTTGGGCTTAATTTGAATTTTATCTAATCTTTGCCTTGGCACATAGAATATTACAAGGTAATTTAAGTGTAATGGAATTTACTAAAACTTTAGTCAAACCATTTGTGTAATTTAGGAATGAACTTATTGTGCTAATTTTTGGATTCTTGAATAATCAAGGGAGTTTCTCAATATTTGGTGCACTGGATGGCAGAATTAGAATGAAAATGGGATTGCTAGTTCCATTTATGAGGAAATAGGTACATTATAATGCATTTCATTTTTTTATTTAATCTATTTTACTTATCTTGCATACGCTCAAAGTTAATATTGTATCATAGCTTCTTCTTCATCCAGAATCTAATGAGTCTGTACTGCTATCTTAGGTACTTAAGTTGAATATGCCTATTTTATCTTTGCATAAGGTGAAATAATTCTTAACTTTTTTTAAATCTCTTACCTTAGCAAATTGACATGGAAAATCTCCCAGCTCATCTTGTTGAAGCAGAAATGAACAAGCAATTGGTACCCATCTCTACATTTCTCTATTATCTATTATAAATTAACATATTTTTCTCAAATTCAAGTAAACTAAGTAGGGCTTCATGTCATTCTTAAGTTTTAACTATGAAGATTTTGGTTGCATTAATGATATTTTGCTGCTAACGTTGTCAAGCTAAAACTCTTTCTCATATTATTTTTAGGGTGATTTAATTTTGATTTTGTTACTGGTTTAATAGTTTCTATTGTTACTTGATATGATCATTTTTGAAAATAAAGCCTACAATGGATTGGAATTTTGCTGGTTTTGATCGTGTCTTCGTGTAGAAACGAGGAATATATAATTGGAAAGAAAGTCATTGCAATTTGTCACTTCTTTAGTTATCAATTAGAATCTAATTGCCATGTCACAATATGTAGGAGCAAACATTTCGTGAGACAATTGAATATGTAAGGTTTGAAGCCTTACCAATGAAAGAACAAATGAGAAATTCTCTCAAGTGAGTTAGATTTACATAACAAGAATCTTCAGTGTTATGTCTATAGAGAGATGAATGTTTTGAAATTATACTTATATCTATGGATAGATGAATGTGGTTAGTGTTATGTCTATGGATGGATGGATATGCTTATTCTTTTGTTAATTGAAAGAATAACTGTGAAATATTTATATTGAAGATGTTGGTATACTTTAAATTTGAATTTCTTCTACAATTTCATATCCAAATTGAGCTATTGAACAGGGGGGAAAACACTTTTTGTAAAGAAAGTATATTGTTACAAAAATAATTTACTAGTAACAAAATTTGTTTGTCACTTTTCTCAATCGTAACAAACTAATTTGATGTGCTGGTAACCAATTCATTTCTTATTTGCAACAAAATATTTTAATCTTACAAGTCATAGGTAAGTAAACATTTAGTTGTATATACTAATTGTAACAAAACTCCTAATATCTTTTGTAAGGAAATTGTTAGTTATGTATTTTATTAGTAATGAGAAGCTTATTAAAATAAAAAAATTATTTAACTAATCATAGCCAAGCATTTTGTTAAACAAACAATTTGTAAATAAATAAAATAAATAAATAATATCATTATAACACGTACTGATAATGAAAAAGTAAAGATGAGAAAACTGCCAAAGTTTTGATAACTAGGCATTTCGTTATACTATAAAAATCTATTGTAACTAACATTGTTTTATCACTAATACAAAACTTTTTGTGACGATACATTTCGTCACCATAAGGTCATCATTTGTAATGAACCATAAATTTCGTTACTAAGACATTTTGCGATGGGCTTTAGGGCACAAAACTTCAATAATGAAAAATTCATTACTAATATTTTAGGTAACAAATTTCAGAATTATGGCAACAAAATTATTCGTTACTAAAAATGTAATTTGTTGTAGTGTTTTTTCCCAAAATTGAAGTGGAAGAGCTAGGTAGAGACAAAATATTTTCATTATTTCTTTGACCCCTACTATTTTAGAATTAAACAGAAACTTTTCTTCATGAAAAATAGCATCACCTTATTCAAAAATCACATTATCATCAAGATTTAAAAATCTATAGGTTATACTATTAGAAGCATAACCAAGAAAAGCACAAATGGTAACTTTTACTCCCAACTTTGGAATTTTAGAATCTATTAGCCTTACTTAAGCTAAACAACCCTCTCAAATATTCCAAGTTGGGCTTATGACTCCATAGTTCAAAAGGGGTTACTTTAGTCTTTTTATGTGGCACCCTATTTAACACCTAACAAGCCATTAAAATAGCTTCACCCCAAAGATTCAAAGTGCACTTGATTCAATAAGCATGCCATTTGTGAATTCAGTTAAAGTTCTATTTTTTCTTCCAACCATACCATTAGAAGTAAGAGAATATGAGGGAGTAACTTTATGAATTATTCCAATGATTTAACAAGAGAATTAAACTCATTGAAATCATATTCTCAACCTTTATCACTTCTAACTCTTTTTATTTTCTTACCAAATAGATTTTTCACCTCATGGAGATAATCCTTAAACTTCTCAAACACGTCACTTTTATTCTTCATCAAATAAATAAAAGTGTATTTAGAGACATCATCAATAAAAGTATCAAAATATCAATTTCCTCCATAAGTTAAAGTTCCTCGAAGTTCACAAAGATCATTGTGAATTAACTCTAACAATTCGATTTTACTTTCAACACTAGGATAAGTTCTCTTAGTAATCTTGGCTTTACTACAAACCTCACATTTTTCAAAGTACTTTTTAATCATTGGAATTAATCCTAAATTACTCATGATTCCCACATAATGGTTATTAATATGGCACAAATGAGCATGCCAAAAATTAGTAGAAGAGAGCAAATACACAAAAGTAGAAGGTACTTTATTCATCTCAATGTTTAGCTTGAACATCCCATCATGTGCATATCCTTTTCCCATAAAACACCCTTTTTAGTAATTATACATTGATCAAACCCAACAATTTGCTCGGAGCCATCCTTGTTTAGTGAAAAACTAGACATCAAATTCTTCCTCATGGAAGGAGTATAAAGCATATCTTTCAAAGTCAACACCCTTCTTGAGGTGAATTCCTACTTAACTTCTCCTATTCCAAGCACTTGAGTGGTATGAGAATCACCAAGCATAATAATTTTGGGCTCCTCAAAGGGAGTACACAATTTGAACCAATCTTTGTTATAGCAAACATGGAGGTACACACTAGAATCTGCCCACCACCCATCAACACTTTCCACCACATTTATGTCAGTTATCACCACCACAAGTAGCTCCTCAGTTATACGTTAGCCTATAGAGCAGGTTCATATTTTTTATATTTGCACAATAGAGCAATATGCCCACTCTTGCCACAAATGTATCATATTTTCAAAATTTGATGTTGATATTGGCTTGGTTATTGTGGCCTTTATTCTTATTGGGAGATTTACCATTTTTAGAATTTTTCTTTTTTTGGCATCAAGTAGGTATTTTTGTGAGAGTTGGATGCAACATTATTTGAAGAAACGAAATTTACCTTCGTAGTGATAGGTTGTGAAGTGCTCTCAATTGGTTAGATTAGTGCATCTTGGCCTCTTACTTCTTTCTCCATGCAAATTGGTACTATCAAAGTCTCACGAGATGTTTTCTTTTGTTTGTAGCACATATTTTTCTGAAATCCTTTCAAAGAAGGTGGAAGTTTGTCAATTATGCCACAAACAACAAAGTTATCCAATTTTGATGTCCTTTAACCCAAGCATTCCAACTATGATGACAAAATCTTGAGTTTGGTCTACCATAGATTTATTGTCCACCATTTGAAACCAAAAAATCTACTTGCAGTATATTTTTTCGCACCTACATCCTTTGTATCATATTTACTCTACAAAACTCTACAAATTTTATTTATAGTAAAGTAAGTTCTATCATAATAATCATAAAAATTATTAGATAGATAGTTAAGAAGATAATGCTAACACTTGAATTAATCATTATTATAGTTCTCTACATTCTCTTGGTGGATAGCGTATTCCTCATCATTCATATTGGCATCATCTATCTTATTTGGGTTCTTCTCAGTAAGAACATAAGAAATATTAAGAAGACTTCGGTGAAAAAAAACTTTACCCTTCCACCCCTTAAAGTGGGTGCCATTAAAGCGAAATGGCTTGTTGAGATCTCCCACATTGATACCCATTGGTTTTTCAACTGCAGTCATTTGAATCTCCTTAAAATTGTTAGTGAAAGTACAATTATAGTTGAAAAAATATTGAATAACCTTCAGGTTAAGGCACAAGTTTCTTGCTTTCTTTGAGCAGATTCAAGCTTACTACAGTAGAAATTGTTACTAGTCAGTAGTAATACTCTTGAATTGTCCCCTCAAGGATATAACAACACAACATCTTATAACTCAAAACTCTGGACAAGCTTTTGAGTTCAAAGATCAACCACAAAAACACCTTTCTTTAACTAGCATAACTCTCTTTTAGTGTGTGAAATATAATAGTTGTAAGAATTCTTGCAAGTGACCAAAAGGAAGTAATGACTCCTATTTATAAACTCCATAATATAAGTGAAAAGTAGTAGATAATTAAATTAGATGTTACACATAAAAACATGGAGGGTGGCAAATAAATTGAGGAGTTAGTAGCATTAGGAAGACATGAAAATAGTATTAGTAGCTACAAATGTGAATGGAATAAAAGTAAAGGAGAGACCCTTCACTACACTAGTAAAGAATAATGAGGGACTTTTCACTATGCCACTAATCTCCACCATAATGTCACCATATTCTCATCATCAATGGAGTAATATGTAAGCACATATAGATTAATTTTAATATTAAAATGCTCCTACACCAACATATAAGACTCTGGATCTTAGGTTGGTTACAAGAATATTTATGAGAATATTGCTTGACAATTAACACTCTTTTCATATTATAACCAAAACCCTCAGCAATCCCTCTGTAGCACCCTACCCAAGAAGTGCCTACTTTCGGGCAGAGGTGCTACTCAAATCCTTTCCATAACAACTTAAATTCAAAATGAAACCTATCAAAGATAGTAGCAAACTTCAACTTAATGGTACTTAGCAAAATACTAAACATATCCCATAATTCATTCCTTAACATGCAGCAAAACATATAAAGACTTTTAGGTTATTATTGTCAATCTTGACATATCGCAACATCACTAAATCCAAACTTAACATTCAAATGATTTCATATCTATATTCAAACACTGGATCTATTACAAAATAATCTGTCCCGCTCACCATCATCTCTTGCGTTTAACTTAAACCTATCTGGGAAAAGAATAAAGAATGGCTAGGAAAAAGAATGTTAAGGACTTAGTGAAGTAAAAAATATAAAGCAGTACATAGTTATATCAAAGAATTAGTAATTCAACAGAATTTAACTAGCATGATTACAAAAAAAAGAACAAACGATGATTAAACCAGAACAAGGCCATTAATATCCCATCATTTGAACCAAGAGTATCAAGCTTATGGCTTATCCATTCCTTGTAAGGATTAACATCCCATTATTTCAAGAGTATTAAGCTTACAGCTTATCTATGTATTTAGCAAGGATTAACATCCCATTCCGAGCTTATGGCTTATCCATGCACACAGCAGAGATTAACATCCCATTACTTAACTAAGAGTTTCGGGCTTGCGGCTTATCCCATGCATACAACAAGGATTAACATCTTGTTACTTAACCAAGAGTTTTGGGCTTATAGCTTATCCTATGCATACAATAAGGACTAACGCCCCATTATTTAACCAAAAGTTTCAAGCTTACGCCTTATCTCATGTACACAACTGGGATTAACATTTCATAACTTATTCAAGAGTTCAGGACTTATAGCTTATCCCATGCACATAACAGAGATTAACATCATTTTACTCCCATATAACAATTACAAATAGTAGCAGATAACAGAACAGTCAGATAATAAATAGTCTAATAATAGACCAAACGAATAACAATATCGCTAAGAACTCTGTAACTAATGATAAATTATGAAATTGATTATATCTATTATTTATGTCACTAAAATAGATGGATAGTCAAACAACAAAATGGACGAGAACAAGTGCAAAATAATAATAAGTACTGATCGAGACAAATAATAGGACAATAACAAGTACTGAGTGAGAACAAGTACAAAATAACTATCAGAAGTTTTGGGCACCAGAATGGAAAATAATGAACTCATATCAAAGTGAAATCAAGAACTAACCTTTACCAAGGTATACAAGTCAATTAACAAGTCACAAGCAAGTACATAGTCAAGTATAGATTTCAATAAACATGAATAGGTACAGTTCAAGCACATTTAATCCTCATAAGTGTTTTTCCACAAGAACCAATAGAAAAAATCAAGGCTAGAGTGGCAAACCCTCATAGGGGTACAATAAAACTAAGAGTAAACTTGTATAAGTCAAAGACTAGAGTGGTGGAAACTCACCTCAAAAGCCTCCGCAATGCAGTTACAACCTATTGATCCACAATTTCCTACTCCTTGTCATCTAACCAAAGAATAATTTACTTATCAAAACCTACATTCGACCTGAATAACCTTCAACAATTAAAATCTTACTATTAACTATCTAAAATCAATAACTACACAATTAATTCAGTATAAGAATTTGTTCGACATTATCATTAGGAAATAATCTTAATAATGCTACTAATTTATCATCAGTTATAAAGTTCAAGCAATAGATATAATCAATTTCCTATTTTCCTTATTAACCTCATTTAGTGTCCTAAATTAATAGTAACAAGCTAATAGCTCAATAACCCAATTATCATTAATAATCTAAGTTTGTCATTTAGGTTGAGGTTATATAAAATTAGGGTTTTCATCACCTAATTAGCTAAACTAACCTTTGCTCACATAAAATAATGCAATTACAAGTTCATTAAGCTCTAGTAACATGCATGCATGCCTCATTTCTTATGCATGGTTATATTTTTGGGGCAATCTACTCATTTTTTTTATTTTACAAGATTTTATAAGGATTGGTACATTGTATACATATACATGCAAATATAATTATTCTTCTTTTGATCAATTACCCAATCTCTGCCATCGGAGCGAAATTATAATGATCAGCCTTCATGTATGTACACCTTGCAACAAGACAAGAAAACTATCTCTGCACTTCCGCCATGCCACCGCTGTCAAAGAAGTTCACCACCTCCACCAGAAGATACTTCTTAGCTAGACAAAGCAAACCCCCCAATCAATTCCACTAAACATTGTCGAATTGCCATCCAATTTTCCCCTGAAAGTTACTGCACCACCTCACACTGCTGCGCTAATTCAAGCTACATTCCATCACCGACGAAGGTCCATTTTGCAAACTAAAACCACAACTTTGTTCCTGGAGCTGAGGCCTACAAAGCCCACTCCTTAGCTATGTCAAAATGTTGCCAAAACGCCACTCTCGTCGAGCTCCATCGTAGCCCATTTTTTATCAAGATTTTCATGATAGCTCACCAGTTATCTTTGCTTGCATATGGTGTCACCGTGTTCTTGAGGTTACGAGGAAGATGATGGTCACTTTTATTTTTCACTCTAGGTTGTTGCTGGTGATGATTGATTGAGAGAGAAAGAGAGGGTATCTTGATGAGGAATAAGGAAAATGTGAGGATGAAATTGAAAATATATAATTTATAGATTTAATATTTTCTTAATTATAGATTAACCCCATAAGTTATGGTTAGATTTTAATTGAGTCCAAAGGTCTTAATTAACTTCAATTGACTTCTAAGTTTATTGGCCTTCTGCGTTAGCCCCTCAAATTCTAAAGAATGACCAAATTAAGTCTCTCCTAGTAGCACATTAACCCACAAAACTTTCGAAAATTAAATGAAATTAATAAAATTTTACAAAATCTAATATTAAATAAAATACTATATATAACGCATTTCTAGGGGTGTTACACCCCCACTTTGATCATAATATCTAAACCATGTATATCCTTGATTTGTAGTATGATAGATCATAATATCTAAACCATGTATATCCTTGATTTGTAGTATGATAGATTATAGAAATGAAGGCCTTATTTAACAGTAAATTAGATATTATTTTATCATAAGATGACTAAAATATAGAATTTATGCAACAGGATACTTAAACAAAGATATATCTAGGTTTTGGAGCCAAAATGTTGAAAGGATTAAAGTTGACGACTAGGCAATACTAGAGGGTGTTTGGGTGAGCTTATAAGCTTCTTAAAATATTTTATAAGATGTTTAAGAGCAAATAAGATGTTAAAAAATATTTGATAAATTTTCATAAAAAAGAGCTTATTAGCTCCGGAAATAAGATGTTAGAAGCTTATACAAAAAAATATGGAATTCGTAACTTATTTTTAAATTTAGTAAGCTCCCTTAATTTTATATTTATTACAAAATTTCCATTATTAATATCTTCTAAGTTCTAAAATCTTATTTTATTTACGCATTTTAAGAACTTATTTTTTTAAAAAAAACTAGCATTTTATAAGCTCCAATAATATTTTATAAATTATACAAGCTTATAAGACATTTTAAATAAATTTAGCCTTACACTCTCTTAGTTCAGAAATAATTAGCCTCCAACTCTATATATATGGATCTTCCCCTTTCAAATTTGCACACACAAAATCACAAGGCAAGCTGCATTTTTCTCTCTTTCCCCTTTTGGGCTTGTGTGCGAGATTGAAAGTTTTAGATACACAACAAAATGGGGCACATAGAGCTCCTAAGGGTGTCTCCAACTCATGTCTATTAGGAATGGTCAAGCCATTTAGGATCTAAATTTGGAAAAGGTTCTATATTTTATTTTATTATTATTTTAATTATTTTTTTATTTTATTTAATATGTTTTAATTAAGTAGAGAATTTTAAACATCTTATTAATTTACATATTAATTTATAAGTAAATTTATTTTTATATATCTATACATAAATTATATATATCATATATATTTATTTCATATATTTCAAAATATTTCATTTCATATATTTCAAAAAATTTAAGTGAAATTATATTTTTATGACTTCTAGTTGAGGATGAGCAAGACACATTTCTTTTGATTTCTCATATGACTATGCACCCGCCAACAATACAATAGTTCAAATCTCTTACAACCATTTATTGAATATGAAACATACCTCCAAAATCATGTTCGGCTATGTGATAGGGAAAATCATCATAAATTATAAACCGAATTAATAGAGAATATGTGGCAACTCAAGAAATTATCATCAAACTGTGATAATTAAATTTTATCCATTCATAAATTTACTTGTATTGTTCTTCTTCCTTCAAGTATGTACCTTTCGATAGGTTGCTTAAAAAAATAATATTTTTTTCAATTATTAATTTTTTTTTCTTTTCTAAACTTTCTTTCAAATTAAAATTAATTAATAATTGATAAAAAATATAAATATAATGAAAATAGAATAAAATAGTCAAAATATATTAAAGTAATATTATGTACATTTGAATAATATAAAAAGTAGAATCTTGGATTGGAGAAGGGAAATTCTATTTGAGGTGTTATATCTTTAGGGTGCTTTTTTGCTGATGTGACAAAAAAAATGACCCTTAAATAGATTCAAGGTTGGAGATGGTCCCGAGGCAAATAATAATAATAATAATAATAATAAAATAAAAATAAAAAAGCCGGGAAAGAAACCCTTTAAGAGAATTTGGCAACAAAATTAAAAACTTTAATTGGAGACTTGGGGCTAGACTCAAACTCAAGGATCTAGAGATGTACTCATCTCAAAAACATGATACTCTAAGGAATAGCTATTGTCTCGACTACAAAGTAGAGGCCAAAAAGAGGAGATTTGTTCTATGAAGAAAATTGTTAGCCAAATTTCATTTTATTTTGGTTGGTGAACCTGTCTTATTGGTCGTCCATGTGGATTGATATCTATCTGGTGGATAATGGTTGAAGTTGGTTTTTCAACCAACGAAGCTAATATCCCACTTCCTGAGAAGTGGGTAGTTTTTTGGCTGAAAGTTTTGTTCGAAAGGTAAGAGGAAGGCAATACAGATAAGTATATTATGTTATAGAGAATTCTATCTGTAATTAAAAATATTCTCCTAAAAAGAATTCAAGAATATACAATCACTTAGAAAGGAAGCACTTGGATAGTGATATTGCATTCTATTTTTAGAGGTGAAGTACTTTCAAACCTGTGTAAACTCAAGTAGTCAAATCAAGTGCAAGGAATTTCATTGCAGTACACTAAAAATCCTCATCTCTTTATTTTTGATGTTGATTTATACGAACAAATGGATGTTCGTATGGATTTTTCTTTCGTTGGTATCAGAGTCAATCTAATTTGGCTCTTGAGTTTATGATATATTTCAAGTATGTTAGTTTATATTGAATTATTTATTTAAAATATACAATGCAAGTTATGAATTAGGTGATTTGATGCCTAATTTTGTACATGTTTTGATATTTTAGGAAACGTATATTATATTTATTTGTCCTTTGGAATTTGTTTAAATTTTGCCAAAATATAAAACTATCCAGTATATTTTTCTCAAAAGCAACATTTTTGTGTTATTTGAGACTTCTGGCCTTGCTTGCATGTAAAACCATGTGTGGCGATTGCCATAATTATAAGCAATAAAAATAATCATTTGGGGCATGACAAACTATTTTCGAAGTTTGCAATTTGGCCTAAAAATTCTACCCAGTAAACTCAGAGCTGCCTTCAAATAGATCCTCAGAGACTCTAATCGTATTCAATTCAACCCCCTAGCTCTCGGTTTAGTCCCTGAAAATTTTGTTCCAGCACATTGATCCTTAGAATTTATAATTGATGGCAGTTACGTCCTACTACTTTTTCGAGGTTTTAATAGAACCGCACAAAACTTCAATTTTTTTAATTAAACTTAAATCAAGATCCAAATTTCTTTAACCTATAGTCTACTTTATAAAAATACACATTCTAGTTTCAAAAACAATTTTAGATTAGAAGCTTACAAAATTTGGGGTGTCACAACTTACCCCACCCCACCCCACCCACCTCCCCCCCCAAAAAAAGAATATAGTCCCAAATTCGCATTTGGATTTTGGAAAGACTTGGGATATTGTCATTAATCTTTGCTTATTCCAGAAATGATTCTATCCTTAAATCCTTTTAACTCTATCAATTCTTATTTCCCTTCTCCAACCCCATGTGATTTTACTCTGTTGTGATTGAAATCAAAATCCTCATCATTTAAAGTTGACGCCGCTAGTTTCTCCATCTATTCACCCTTACTCGAGTGTTCCTTATTTCTTCATACATCTGAGACTAATTGCTAATCCCATTATTCTTGACCATATGTTCATTCTTATGATACTATATTTATCCTTCAATTGTATTTTGTGCGTTAGGTATGGTAACTCATTCTTCCAGCTCAAAATGCTTATCACTCCTCAGTCTTACCCAAATGATATATAGTAGTGCAATCGTAGTCCCTCAGGAAATAGTATCCTCCGCTGCAAGTTGTCTCTGCTTTACTAAGGCAAATATCACAGCAATAAATCCTATGCCATGAGTGAGATAACTTGTCCCTTTAGCTTAGTTTTCTCAAAGCATAAGTAATCACTCTTGTGTAACCAAATATTTATCTAAGGTATAGGGGCGTGTGACATTTTCTTAAGTTCATCTAGATGGCTAAAACTAGTTCAAGGATTAATTTTTTTCTTTATTTCTCGAATATTCTATGTACACTTTTTAGTTGTTCAAATCATTCATCCTTCTAAATTAACTTATTTGTGAACCAACTATTTTTAGAAAATCTTGTGCACTCCATTGGCATTAATTAGCAAAACTTGAGGAACTTTGCACTTCTGACATATTCCCTGGCTATTATCAGTTAACTGCAATGTCGCCTTTAGTAGGACCAATCTATTGTTTCCCACAAGGTTACACACCCTCAAATATACCTCTTTCCCGAATTATACTCATATTCACCAACTTGGTGCATGATTTATATTCATATAAATGTTCACAACACCAAGCATAATTATAGTATGTGCTCTTTCATTGATTCCGAATATATCATTTGTCCTTAATAAAATCATTAAAAACTAGTTCAATAAAACAGAACATCTAATATATCATATCTGTAAATGCTGCGCGAGCTTGGGTTGATCATTATCTTAATTCATAATACCCATATTGCAAATAGAAAGTAGTTCTCAATATATCTTTCCTTTGAATTTCTAATTTCTAATTTGTAATATGCTTGTCTTGGGCTTGATTTCGAACTGACTATAGATCCTTATCAATGATATAAGATTCTCCCTCGGAGAAGAGCGGCATGTCTAATTTTTTTCCCATCAAGTTAACTCAATATTCAGAGGACTTCCTAGCATTTCTCAATCACTACCCTTATGTTCTGCTCGTTGATTCTTTCATAAATTTTGGGAGATGAAATTTAAGAAATCTCTCCAGGTTATCTTGCATATGATCGTCTACGGTATTTATGAAATCGCTAAACTAGTCTGCTTACATAAGTTCTGTCACGTGCCCTTTTGCATTAGAATATATCGGTGAGGTTGGTGTGAAGGTTTGGAATTACCGTCTATCTTTTCAAAAGGCAGTTCTAGTATGTTGTCCTATTGGCAGGTAACTGTTCACTATGATTTAATTGATCTATGATTGCATTCATGTTTGGGAATTTTTTAGTTGATCTCATTTTCTAGTGTGTCAAGGTTCTGAGCTTTATAAGATGAGTCCAGCGATGTTCAGCCTAAAGTGTTCAACCTAAAATATTTCTCAAAATTGGTACTTTACCTTAGAAAATACGGGACACCTAAATATGGTTTGGGATTCTCTGGAGTTTAATCAGTAGATATAATTTTATCTGTAAGTGATTACGCACAATTCCATTGCAATATGTATAGATTAGTTTGATTCTTCATAGTAAGATTTTCAATCAATCTAACTGATTGCTTAATGCATGAGGAGAAAAGTCAGCTAGTTTTAGTGTATAATCAATAAGGTCATAGATTTAATCACATTCCACATGTAGTCATGCTACAATGAGCCGCTCTTACGAATATATCCGTTCATGCTTTAGGTATTCCTTTAATTGTTGTAATTCATGATTTTAGATTTCCATCATCAAGGATGGAGTATGGTTTCTCATTTCCAGGTACCGACCTCTATTCTTATCTACCTATCTTATATCCTAAAATTTCCAAAATGAGTAATGTTTTATCAAAAGAATAGTCTCCACCCTCCATCAATATCCTTTTAACCAAAGTATCAGTAGCAGTCTTTTTATCCTATCATTCCTATTTAATTTCACTAAATCCTTCTTCAATGATTTCCATGTCCTCATTTGATGATTTATGATTTCAATACTTGCCATACATGTCTTTCATATCCCGCGACTAATGTCATGTCTTTTCCCTCAAATTTATATTGTGGTTTCTCAAAAACTTCATCTCCTATGGGCGTTATATTCTTCTTTCCCATCTGTTGTTATCTTAATCAACTTCCATTATCAATGCACTAATTCCTCCAAATAGCTATATCATTTAAATCATAACCATATATACATATCAAACATTGATCATCTTAAATTATCCCCTACTTATTAAGTTCAGCTCCATCTAAAACGATTATCTACTTATCGAGTTAAGCTATCACAAGCATGTTGTACACACTATAACTCATTTAGGTAATATCCTTCCAAAACGTAAGAGTCCTAGGCTTGACACCTTAGGAGTAATAGATTATACATCAATCGGATGCCCCAGTCATAATCTTTCATATCCTTCACATCAAGCATTACTCCAAAAGTTCATTTCCTATTCAATTTCTAAGGTCAGTCTTAATCATCACTAGCCAGAAAATGCCACATTTTGAGGATTATGTTATAGCATAGCTTAGGTTTTCTTAACCTCTCTTTTAGAATGTGACATCCTTGTCACGGCATTACATAATCCAAGACCAGTCATCAAGTATTAGGATTCTAGATGTGACTCTTATGGGTTTAAGTGGTAACTCTAACATCTGTAGTACTTTGCCCCACATAGCACTTAGCTCTCAATATTGCAGCTAGTAATTATCTCTGATATAACCTCTATAGCACCCCTAGATGGGAGGTGTTTGCCTCAAATAGACATGTTAAACTAAAACCTTGCAAATAACTAAATTTAGCAAAATCTATATATAATAAATTTTCACGAACAATGAGCTTTGTGTAATTCAAACTTATTAATAAAAATCAGGAATTGTGTGGCATCGTGTAACACCCTTGAAATTCAATATTTTTGAAAAATAAGGATTTAGAATTCATGATATTAACTGGTCGGATTTTAGAACTCAAAAAATAATTACAAAAGACCTAACTGCATAAAGATTGGAAATTTTGGGGTCAAATTGCAATTAGGCAAGACTTGATTGGATTACATTTTAGAAATTTTGGGGGTTTGCATGGAAATATTTATGGTCAAATTGGCTAATGTGAGGCACTCACTTAGTCTAGGGGTTGAAATTAAGATAGTCAAAACCTTGAAGGACTTAATTGAAAGCCGAATAGAAATTTTGGTGGTCAATTTGTGAATAAGAAAAGATGCCTTCTATAAATATGGGATTTTCAATTTTCACCCCCACTTGTTCATTCTTCTCCACTGAAACTCCTTCCCTTTCCATCTTCAACGAATTCCTCTAGCAGCCAAAATATCTCCAAACCAAATCAATTATTTTCTTCCCCTCAGTCGCAACAACCCAAAGACACCATATCAATCTAGTCCACCAAAAAATGTGGCTTAAAGGTTGACCATGGTAGAGGTGGTGAGTTGCTTCTTTCCAACAGCTTTTGGGGCAAAGCGAAGGTGTTCTATGATAGGTTCAGCTCAAGAGAGCATTTGGTGAAGTTGGTTTTGGATTTCAACCACTGGCAGCGATGAAACAAGGGCAATCAAAGATGGTGGCAAGTGGTGGTGAAACTATTTTGAAGCTACAATTGACAATCTTCTCGATCTTTTTTAGCAAAATTGATCGGACCGTTGGATAGCTCTCGTTGAAGCGCTTCCTTTGGTGGTGGCATTGACATTTTTCGGTAATGATGGTCCGAAAATAGAATCTTTGCCTTGTCGCGATGATCATGGCAGTGTTCTTGGTTGGAGAGTTTGATATCTTAATACAAAGATTTGGGCAATGATCAGAGAGTTTGGATTTTAGCTTATACCATTTTAATTGTGAACCTTATAATATGTCAAGAAAGAAGAATTGATATATGATTAGTGTGTATATTTCCATGCAAGGATTATTATATGGCTTAAGGGACCAGAATTCAAATTTATCATATGCTAGTTTTGGGTTAGTCAAGTTATTAAAGGATTTAAAAGTCTAATTTTGTGGATTTGGAACCTAAGAATAAAATTAGGTTACTAAGGATAATTGGATATGAGAATTTAGATATAAGCCATGCATGTATGATTCCAAATCTTTAGTGAACCCAAATTTAGTATATTATATGACAACCTCGATTAAATAAGTAGATTAGGTGTTAGAAAATCCTAACTTTATAGATTTAAAACTTAAGTGGCAATTATTGGTAATTAAGATAATTGGACTCTTCATTTTGATTTGGGATACCAATATGAGGTTAAATGTATAATTGAGGAAAAGTTTATGCTCTGGTACTAGAATTGATATGAAAACCAAGACTATTTTGGTGATAACAACATTATTAGTCAGTTCGTGATGATAGTGCCGTTTAATCCCTAAAACTATCATGTTAATCGGTTAATTAGTGATTTTAGACTATTGATGGTTTAATTGTGATTATAAGGAATGAATGTGTATTTTGACTGTAAATATATTAATTTGGTTAGGTAATGACGAAGTGGGTCTTGCAGGTTAGTAAGCAACGATAGCATTTTTGAGAATTCAAAAATAAAGGTGTGCCAATCTAGCCTTGAATATACTTATCCGTTCTTATGGGAAAACCCTTGTGAGGGTTAAATGTGCTTATACTGTACTTACTCGTGTCTATTGAAATTTATAATTGATTGAGTTCTTGTTTGTTATCTGTTAATTAACTTTCATACCATTGTGAGGTTTAGTGCTTGATTGTCCTCTGATATGAGTTCGTTCTTGTCTTTTCTAGCACCTAGAACTTTCTATTGTTACCTGTCTTGTACTTGTTATTAATTTTTTCTCTTAGTATTTCATTATATACCAAGCTATTATGCCTGGGTAAGTTAAGTTCGATTGGTATGTCATTAGTTCATTCTATCAGCAATAAGTTATGTACCAAGCTGATATGCTTGGGTAAGTTATGTACCAAGCTATGGTTAGGTAAGTTCTATACCAAGTCGTCATGCTCAGATAAGTTTTGTACCAGGTTGCCACGCTCGGGTAAGTTATGTACGAAGTTATCATGCTTGGGTAAGTTCTATACCAGGTGGTTATACCTGGGTAAGTTTAGTTTAGTTTGATCGATATAAGATTGTTCTAATATGCTTGGATAAGTTTTGTATAAGGTTTTCATGCTTGCGTAAGTTCTATACTAGGTAGTTATGCCTAGGCAAGTTTAGTTTGATTTTATCGGTATAAGATTATTCTAATATACTAGGATAAGTTTTGTATTAGGCTTTCATGCTTGGGTAAGTTTTGTACCAAGTGGTCATGCCTGGGTAAGGTTAGTTTAGTTTGATCGATATAAGATTATTCTAATATGCTTGGATAAGTTTTGCACCAGGTTGTCACGCTTTGGTAAGTTCTATTTCAGGTGGTTATACTTAGGTATGTTTCATTCGATTTGATCGGTATAAGATTATTCTGATATACTTGGATATGTTTTGTACCAAGTTGTCATGCCTAAGTAAGTTTAGTTTGGCTTGATCGATATAAGATTGTTCTAATATGCTTAGGTAAGTTTTGTACCAAGTTGTTATACCTGGGTAAGTTAGTTCGATTGATATAAGGCTATTTGATATGCATGTTAAGTTTGCTCCATTGAACTGCATATGTTATTCAGGTTTGCTTGATCATACTTGTTTCCTAACCATTTGTAAACCGTTCATGGAGCAATAGAGAATGAGAGTTTTTCTATTTGCTTAACTTGTTTTTGCCCATATCTTGAAATGTACCTATTTAGTTGTTAAATTTTAATCTGTCGAGTTAATTCTTCTTTGACAAATCAATATTGATTATGCTTATGATTATCCCCCACTAAGTCCTTTGAACTTATCCCCCCATTTTATCTTAATTTTCTCAAATAGGATTGAGTGATAAGTTTGGACTTTAACTTAGATCGGCGAATATAATTTTGTAATAGAATAGCTATGTGTAACTGTTTATGGGCATATTTGGACTTTTATACAATTTAGAGATGTTGTGATATGTAGGATTGAATCAATCTTCATGGTGTGTATATAATGATGTAAAATGAATGCTTTGGAACTACTAATGAAATATATTTAGCAACTTTGTTGTCTATTATGGGATCATCTAAGGCTTATGTATAGTATTTTGTAAAGGTTGCTTAAGTTGAAATCCACTGCTATTTTTAATAAGTTGAAATGTTTATGATAGGCTTAT
>JACGDI010005612.1:203718-310765 GCA_014898725.1 Jacaranda copaia
AATGATATCTTATACTTAGTTGGTTGATGTTTGTGTTTAATGTGATCATATCTTATACTTCATGTTAGTGATATTTGTACTTAATGTTCTAGTCTTTTGTACTCCAAGTTGGTGATATTTATGCTTAATGTGCTATTCTTTTGCACTTCATGTTGGTGATATTTGTATTTCATGTACTGATCTTTTATACTCCACGTTGGGATATTTGTACTTCATGTGCTAATCTTTTATACTTGATACTTGATTATTTATACCTAATGTGCTTGAGTTTTTTACTCCTATAAGTCATATTTTTTACTTCAATATTTGATACTTTGCACTTAATATGCTTGAGTTTTCTACTCTATGTTGGTTATATTTTGTACTTTAATAGGGGATACTTCAACAGTTGATATTTTACACTTAATGTATTGAGTTTTGTACTCTAAGTTGGTTATATTTTATACTTCAATAGGAGATACTTCAATAGTTGATACTTTGTACTTAATGTGCTTGGATTTTGCACTCTATGTTGGTATATTTTGTATTTTAATAGGGGATACTTCAATGCTTGATACTTTGTACTTAATGTGCTAATCTTTGTACTTCAATTGATGATACTTTGTACCTAATGTGTGTGTTTGTACCGCAGAAGACCAAAGACATTAGTCCAATCTAGGTGGCTGAGGAACTAGCCGGCCCAAAGATTGAATCGCTTGATCCCTATAAAAGAAGGACTGATTATAGAGGTCGTGAACTTACTCCAGTAGAAGAGCGAGAAGTCATCGACAACTTTGTCAAAAGAGATAATTTGAGGTAACAAAATTTTCTTATTATTTTTCTTTTAGATAAATTGGTGTCTGAACTAACAATTAACAATTATGTAGAGTGACTATCTGGGAGGAAGCAAGAAAGTTTCTAAATGAAAGAAACTTTTGTGAGCTCTTATTTGGAGGAAAACTTACTGATAACATAGTAAATTGCTACATGTTGATATTATCTAGCCCATCTTTTGGCAACAAGTATCACCACAAGGTGTCATTTACATCTGTAATAGCGTAGGTATATGACGATTTTCTAACTTAATTTAGTTCACATTTTCAATGAGTATAATCATTTATTATATACTTCATAAGATGATATATTAGACCAACTTGAGGGATGCAGCAAGAAGGATATTACGGATGAAGAATTCATGGAGTTGATACCTATACTTAACTCCGTCAACCGTAAAGATTTAGAAAACCTCATGTTGGATGTTGTAAACCGGCATCATTGCATAATCCTACCAATTTGTCAGCACCATCACTGGTTTTTGGTTGTCTTTAACATCTCGACTCATTTTTTCTTGTATATGAATTCAATAATGGTCATCAAATACAAATCGACAACTACTGCCATGATAAGTTTGCTTCCTTTCCCTATGATTTCTTCATAAAGTAGGGAGTCAACCATTGATCAATATATTTATAGGCTTCACTCTATTCTCGATACATGAAATTTTCATTGGGGTGTCGTGTGGATGAATACATGAGGTAAAACAAATAGCAAACAACAAAATGGTGCAGTGGATTGTGGTGTCTATGTGTGCCTTTGGGCAGAATATTTTACTAGAGATGCCTCAAGTTTTGGACGATTGTTAGAACAATTAAACATGGATAAATATCATGCGACAATGGCATATGCAATATTAAGTCATAAAAATGCCAGACTTTGAATTGCACTTTGTATGTAAATAGATATGTAAATTGAAGCATACTTTGTATATAATATTATTTTATATTTAAGTGTAAATTTTCATCAAGTATTTATAATATCTTGAATTGAAATTAGTCAGTGAATTGAGTACAATTTGAGGGAAATGAAGTATAAAAGTGGAAAAAACAAATTGTAACCTATGTTGCGCTGATGTATATTATGCCCAATTTTCATGAAATTGGGCAACAAATTTGAGTACAATACAAGAAAAATAAAGTACAAACCCAAAAAAAATAAGATATAATGAAATTGGGCAACAAATTTGAGTATAATATAAGAAAAATAAAGTACAAACCCAGAAAAAACAAGATATAAAACATGTATCGTTGAAATATACTTCAATTGCATTGAAACCAAGGAGTGAATCTGAGTAAAATTTGACTGAAATGAAGTACAAACTCAAAATAAATGAAGTATAAAATGGTTTAGCTGAAACACACTTCAGCTCAATTGAAAATGCTCAGTGAATTTGAGTATAATGAAGTGCAAATCCAGAACAAACAAAGTGTAAATTATTTTTCATTGAAATACACTTTGATTCCATTGAAATAAAATAGCCAATTTGAGTATAATTTGAGGGCAATGAAGTACAAAGTCAAAACAAACAAAGTATAAGATGAGTTTTTTTTAAATTTACTTCAATTCAACTAAAACTGGGCATGGAATATGAGTACAATTTGAAGGAAATAAAGTACAAACACAAAACAAACAAAGTAGTAGTACACTTTAGTTCCATTGAAATTGCATCGCCAATTTGAGTAAAATGAAGTACAAGCCCAGAACAAACAATGTATAATATGTATTTCTTTGAAGTTCACTTCAATTCAACTAAAACTAGGCAAGGAATGTGAGTACAATTCAAAGGAAATGAAGTACAAACCCAGAATAAACAAAGTATAAAATGCATTTAATTAAAATACACTTCAGTTCCATTGAAACTGAGCAGCTAATTTGAGTAAAATGAAATACAAACCCTGAACAAATAAAGTATAATATGTATTTCTTTGAAGTTCACTTCAATTTAATTGAAACTAGGCAAGGAATGTGAGTACAATTCGAAGAAAATGAAGTACAAACCTAGGACAAACAAAGTATAAAATACTTTTCATTGAAATACACTTTGGTTCCATTGAAATTAGGTAGCCAATTTAAGTAAAATTTAGTAAAATGAGGTACAAACCCTGAATAAATAAAGTATAATATGTGTTTCTTTGAAGTTCACTTCAATTCAATTGAAATTAGCCAAGAAATATAAGTATAATTCGAAGGAAATAAAGTACAAACCTAAAACAAATAAAGTATAAAATATTTTTCGTTGAAGTATACTTCGATTCCATTGAAACTAGCTAGCCAATTTAAGTAAAATTTGAGTAAAATGAAGTATAAACCCTGAACAAACAAAGTATAATATCTATTTCTTTGAACTTCACTTCAATTCAATTGAAACTAGGCAAGGAATGTGAATACAATTCGAATAAAATGAAGTACAAACCCAAAATAAACAAAGCATAAAATGCTTTTCGTTGAAGTACACTTTTGTTCCATTGAAACTAGATAGCCAATGTAAGTAAAATTTGAGTAAAATGAAGTACAGACCCTAAACAAACAAAATATAAGGAATATTTTTTTGAAATTCACTTCAATTCATTTGAAAATGCTGGGAATGTGAGTAAAATTAGAAGGAAATGAAATACAAACCCAGAACAAACAAAGTATAAAATATTTTTTGTTGAAGTACACTTCAATTCCATTGAAACTAGGCAGCTAATTTGATTATAATTTGAGGAAAATGAAGTACAAACCTAGAACAAACAAAGTATAAAATATTTTTCTTTGGAGTACACTTCGATTCCAATGAAATTGAGTAGGCAAAGTGAGTACAATTCTAGGAAAATGAAGTACAAGCCCAAAACAAATAAAGTATAAATATTTTTTGTTGAAGTACACTTCGATTGCATTGAAACTGGGCTGCCAATTTTAGTATAATTTGATGGAAATGAAGTAAAATACCAGAATAAACAAAGTATAAAATGTGTTTCTTTAAAGTTCACTTCAATTCAATTGAAACTGGGCAATGAATGTGAATACAATTTTGGCATATTGAAGTACAAACATTGAACTAACAAAGTATAAAATATATTCTTTCGAAATACACTTAATGCAATTGAACAATTATTCTCCAATAATTATAATGATTGTCAAGTACAATATTTTGAGATTATCGTATCATGTGAAGTACATATTTATACTAGTGATATTGTGGATATTATTGTCAAATTCTCATTTGTTAAAATCTTTGAAAGCATAAGAATTCTTTTATTATCGTGATTAACAACATTCATCGATTGAACACTAGGGATTAACAAATTAAAACTTTAACATTATTTTATTCATATGATAAATATTACACACATTTTTATAAATTGGTTATTATTTACCAAGACTTAATATTCAAATCAATGAATAAATTTCAATTCAACAATATTCATAAAAATATTAAGGTATTAAGTACAAAATTGTCGAAATAAGAAAAACAATGTCAAGAAATATTACATTATTTGTACTTTGTATGTAAATACATACATAAATTGAAGCATACTTTATTTATAATATCATTTTTACGCAAGTGTAATTTTCCATCAGTATTTATAATATTTTTCATTGAAATTTGGCGGTGATTTTAGTACAATTTAAGTTAAATGAAATACAAATGTGGAACAAACAAAGTATAAAATATGTTGCCTTGAAGTATACTTAAATTAAATTGAAACTAGGAAGCGAATATGAGTACAATTTGGAGGCAATGAAGTACAAATCCAGAAAACATAAAGTATAAAATCTATTATATTGAAGTACGCTTTAGTTTCATTAAAACTGAATAGCCAATTGAGTAAAATGAAATACAAACCCAGAATAATTAAAGTATAAAATGTGTTTTGTTGAAGTAACTTCAATTTCATTGAAACTGGGCAACCAATTTGAGTAAAATTTGAGTAAAATGAAGTACAAATCCTAAACAAATAAAGTATAAGATGTGTTTCTTTGAAATTCACTTCACTTCAACTAAAATTGGGCAGGGATTATGAGTACAATTCGATGGAGATGAAGTACAATCCCGTAACAAACAAAGTATAAAACATTTTTCATTGAGGTACACTTTGATTCCATCGAAACTAGGTAGCCAATTTGAGTACAATTTGAAGGAATTGAAATAAAAACCAAGAACAAACAAAATATAAAATGTATTTCTTTGAATTTCACTTCACTTCAATTGAAACTTTGTAGGGATTGTCAATACAATTCGAAGTAGATGAAGTACAAACTCAAAACAAACAAAGTATAAAATGTTCTTCGTTGAAGTAAACTTCAACTCCACTGACAATTTGAGGGAAATAAAGTACAAACCTAGAACCAATAAGTATAAAATGTGTTTCATTGAAGTTCACTTCATTTCATTTGAAATTGGGCAGGGAATGTGAGTACAATTCAATGGTGATGAAGTACAAACCCAAACAAACAAAGTGTAAAATATTTTTCGTTGAAGTACACTTTGTTTCCATTGAAACTGGACAGCCAATTTGAGTACAATTTGAGAGTACAATTTGAGAGAATTGAAATATAAACCAAGAACAAACAAAGTATAAAATGTGTTTCTTTGAAGTTTACTTCAATTTAATTAAAACTTTGCAGGGATTGTGACTACAATTCGAAGGAGATAAAATAGAAATTCAGAACAAAGTATAAAATATTTTTCATCGAAGTATATTTTGGTTCCATTGAATCTGGGCAGCAAATTTGAGTAAAATTTGTGGGCAATGAAGTATATAAAAAGAACAAACAAAGTACAAAATGTGTTTCTTTGAAGTTTACTTCAATTCAATTGAAACTTGACAGGGAATATAAGTACAATTCAAAGAAGATAAAATACAAAGCCAGAACAAATAAAGTATATAATATTTTTTATTGAAATACACTTCGATTCCATTGAAACTAGAAAACCAATTTGAGTAAAATAAAGTACAAACCCTGAACAAACAAAGTATAAAATATTTTTGTTGAAGTATACTTCGGTTCCACTAAAACTGGGCAGCCAATTTGATTACAATTTGAGGAAAATGAAGTACAAACCAAGAACAAACAAAAAATAAAATGTGTTTCTTTGAAGTTCACTTCAATTCAATTGAAACTGGGCATGGATTGTAAGTACTATTCAAAGGAGATAAAGTACAAATCCAGAACATACAAAATATAAAATATTTTTCGTTGAAGTACTCTTCGATTTCATTGACAATTTGAGTACAATTTGAGAAAATGAAGTACAAACCTAGAACAAATAAAATATAAAATGTGTTTTCTTGAAGTTCACTTCAATTCATTTGAAATCGGATAGGGAATATGAGTACAATTCGAAGGAGATAAAGTACAACCCTGAACAAACAAAGTATAAAATATTTTTCATTGAAGTACACTTTGGTTCCATTGAAACTAGGCATCCAATTTGAGTACAATTTGAGGAAATTGAAGTACGAACCAAGAACAAAAAAAGTATAAAATGTATTTTTTTGAAGTTCACTTCAATTCAACTGAAACTTTACAAAAATTGTGGCTACAATTCGAAGGGGATGAAGTACAAATCCAAAATGAACAAAGTATAAAATATTTTTCATTGAAATACACTTCGATTCCACTAAAACTAGGCAACTAATTTGAATTGTACTTACATTCCCTGTCAAGTTTCAATTGAGTAAGCATCCTTTGTATTTTTTTTTTAATATAGGTGCCATCTAAAAATATCACCAGCTTGCATCCCCTAAAAAAACCAATTAGGCAGGCATTGAAACATATAAATAATCGATGAAATTTTTGACTATTTGGGTCAATCTCACAGTCTACAATACTTCCAGGGTTTGTTCTCTTCACAGCATCATAATACTACCTCAACTTATCATAAGATCACTTCTCAACATAATATATGTCATGCATAGCTAATTCCTTACCCATCCATGCTTTATGGTACCTAAGTTCCACACCGTATTGTCTGTGGACATCTTTCAATATGGTAGAGGACCTATAACATGGCTCTGATCTCCATTAATCCTTTACAATGTTAGCAACCCAAGTGGAATCAACTTTAGGATGTCCCCTTGTTTGAAGATTAGCCTCACCACATGTGTGCTCTAGATTGCATTTTCACATGCCAAATAATTTATTAGCCTTATGTCTTGATGCATAAATTCTCCATTTGCAATTTTCATTACTGCAAACGTCTATAATTTTTTTGTTGTCATTTTTTTTGTATTTAAATGACCACAAAGTAGACACCGCATAATTTTTAAGCATAATTCTGAACTCCTAAGCATCCTTGAATATCTAACTCTCCCCATATATGTAATTCCTCCATGCATCAATTAAGTTGTTAGTTAAAGCCAATTCATTGTGCAATGCATTGGTCGAATCAATTTTTTCCCCAACTGCATCCCTTGAAATTTACAAATAAAGTATAATATCAAAGAAAAAGAAGTACAATTTTAATTAATTGAACTATAATTTCAGAACATTTGACATATAAAACCCTTGCAACTATAGTACAATTTTTGATAATGTATTAGTAGAACACTTGAAGTATAAAACATAAATAATAGAGTATAATTTTATGTAAAATAAAGAACAATTTTAGATAACTGGAGTACAAATTTGTATAAAGTGAAATACAATTTTGAATAGTTTAAGCATAAAACCCTAGCAACTATAGTACAGTTTTGGATAATCAATAAATAGAATATATGAAGTATAGAACTTCAATGAATAAAGTACAGGTTTATATAAAATAAAGTATAAAATAAAAGTATAATTTTAGGAAAAAAAAGTACAATTTTAGATAAAGTTTGGATAATCAATAAATAAAACACTTGAAGTATAGAACTTCAAGAATAAAGTACATGTTTAGGTAAAATGAATTATAATTTCAAAATAAAGTACAATTTTAGATAAAGTACTTCAATGAATAGATTACAGGCTTTGTAAAATGAAGTAAGTATAATTTCAAAAAAAAAAAAAGAAATACAATTTTAGCTAAAGAAAAGCACAATTTCAAAACATGTGAAGTATAAAATCCCAGCAAAAGTAATATAATTTTGGATAATCAATAAATAGAACACTTGAAGTGTAGAAAATCAATTAATAGAGTATAGGTTCTAGGTAAAATAAAGTATAAAATGAAGTATAACTTTAGAAAAAAGAAGTACAATTTTAATAAAGTGAAGTATAATTTCAGAACATTTGAAGTATTAAACCTTAGCAACTGCAGTACAATTTTTGATAATCCATTAGTAAGCACTTGAAGTATAAAACTTAAATTATACAGTACAATTTTAGATAACTGGAGTACAAATTTGTATAAAATAAAGTAGTTTAAGTATAAAATTCTAACAACTACAGAACAACTTTGGATGATCATTAAATAGAACACTTGAAGTATAAAATTTTAATGAATAGAGTACATGTTTAGGTAAAATGAAGTATAAAATAAAGTATAATTTTAGAAAAAAAAAGAAGTACAATTTTAGATAAAGTGAAGTATAATTTCCAAACATCTGAAGTAAAAAACCCTAGCAACTATAGTACAATTTTTTATAATCCATTAGTTGAACACTTGAAGCATAAAACTTAAATAATAGTGTATAATTTTTATCAAATGAAGTACAATTTTATTTGCAATAAAGTATAATGTAGAACACTCTAACTAGAGAAAGATTTTCAAATAAATAGAGTACAATTTCAGAACACTTGATATACAAAACTTTACAAATGCAGTACTGTTTAGATTTTGTGGAAGTATTATCTTAAAACATCATAGCTCTTCTTGGCACTGCTACTTGATTCATCCTTTCAATTTACCAGGATGTCAACAATGTTCATCTTCAATATCAAATGCAGTAAGACCATACTCAGGACATTTTCATCATCAGTCAAAGTCATGTATAATCTTTGACATGAAGCTATGTATCACAAATTCAAAAGCTCGACGTTAATTTCACTCCAATTTCTTGCAAGATTAATGTACATATCTATTAAAGTTATACTATCCCTAATTAACATTAAATGGAGCTAGCCTTTGTAGCGATAACTTCTTAACACTTGATTGAGCACTTCAGCTTCACTATTGGTTGACATTATCAAAAAAATACAAGACACTATGTAGCAACTAAGAAGAAGAAGAAACCTAAAAATAATGAAGAAAGAACCTGAAAATGGTCAAAATGAAACGAGAATAAGACAATACAGATGTCGGGTTGGTAGTTGTTGGCTCCCACAATTATTTTCGTTCCTTCTGTGGAGCTTGTTGTGTTTTTTCTTTTTTTTCTATTTCTAGAAATGATATTGCTATTGGTAGGGTTTACTATTGCTTTTGTTTATGATAAAGAAGTGAAAAAAAAAGAATGAAAAATATTGTACTTAAGGGCATTTTTGTCAAATCAAGTGAGTAGGGAGTGAACTTTAAAATTTTAACAAAACTAGGAAGTTTAATCTAAACAAAATCAAGTAGGGACTAATCATAAAATTGAAAAGTGTTTTTGGCACTTTTAAATAAGTGTCCCTTAAATTAATTACACTTATATTTTAATCATTACAAATATATTTATACACACACATCATCTAACTATAAATACACATATCTATAATACATAAAAAATTACTTTCACTATATGAAACCTAACAAAAATCAATTGATTTAACATCTACAGTAAAGTTTGTCTCTCTCCAAAGTATAAAAAAACAAACAACTCAAATTATTTTTCATATTTTCTCAAAATAAAAAGAAAACACTTGACACATTCTACAATTTTTTTCTCAAAATCCCATTTTCCCAAAATTTTTTCTAAAAAATGGCTAAAACAAAAACGAATAGGCCCTAATGCTAAAGTCTGACCTAAGAATACTAATAGTACTAACAACTATAGAAATACTATTCATGTAAATGAGATATTCATGTAAAGTAGAAAATCATGGTGCTCAACCTTAGAAACCTCACCACTAGTAGGCCAATCTCGTCTTCACCAACTGGTAAGCTTAGCAAGCATAATTGCATCATAAACTCCCCATGCCCTCAAATCATCTCCTTTCATGGCAGAAATCCTATCCATCCAGGTGAGACATTGAGCTGATTTCTGCCCAAGTTCCAATTTCAGATGGGAAAGCTAATAGGAAACCAATCTGAGGTAATCAACAAAGTGACGTCCTCCAGAAAATCCCCAATAGATAGGTCTTTTACAATTAAACCTAGAATGAAAATTTTCCGACCATCGACAAAGGGGATTGTGCGTCAGCATGATTTCCTCCAATAAAGAATCAAAGTATGTTGACGTAGAGAAATAATCATGGAGATTGGTAGCGTTAGTTGCAATTGCGATAGACTTTTGGGCAAAGGGAGAAGAAAATAGAAAGAAAAATACAAGAAGCAGAGGTGAGACTAAGATAAGGCAACGCTTTGATTGCTTATGATTTCATTTCTCATTTTTTTATTTCTATAGGGAACAATGAGATGTTTATGTTATAATATTAAAAAAAAATTATTAAAGAGTGGTTATTTGTGAAGTAAAAATATAATGATTATAGTTAATGTAATATGTAAAAGTATAATTATTATAATTGATATGATAAGTAAAAGTTATTAAATGATAATTGATTGTGAGATTTTTTGTGAGAAAAAGTTGTGAGGTGGTGTTTGATTGTGAGGTTTTTTTTAAAGAAAAAATTGTGAGATGGTGATTAATTGTAAGGTGTGAGTTAAAATATCGTAAAAGTAATATTTTTTATATAATATTTATATATAATTTTTTATTAGAATAAAATAAAATTAATAAAATATCCTTTAGAATATCTTAGAATACATATACTAAAATATAATGATGGATTTATGTAATAATTTAATTAATTAAAATTTTACAAATTTTACGTTTATAATAAAGTAAATGTGTATATACTTACATATGCAGAAAATAACATTATGAAATATTAAAATATATGTGCAAATAATTATATTACAAAAAAAATTATTTAAATAAAACAATTAATGTGTAAATATAAATACATATTATAAAATAATTTCATTTAAATTGCAACACTCCCTCTCAAGATAACATCCAAGCTAAGGTGCCACCAATTCAATCTTGATTTTAAATCATAAATAGGTAATAGGCCCATAAGAAAATTTTCAAAATTTATCAGAGACAACAGCAGACTTCAACTTAAATAGACCTTGACAAAACACTAAACACATCACCTGGTTCATTCCTTAACACTCAATAAGACATATGCATACCTATAGATTATCATTATCAATCCTGACATGTCACAACATTTTAATATTCAAACTTAACATTCAAATGATTTCATATATATATTCAAACACATGATCTATTACAAAATATGTTTGTGTCCAAGCTGGAGGTTCGAGTTGATCACCTATTCTTGTCTCAAAAAATTAAAATAGTATAGGAGGGTAAGTCCTAAGGACTTAGTAAGGGAGAAGAAAATGGTAGGATTCAAAGGAAAGCTATTGAAATACAACAATCAATAAACAAATTTAGTAATAAGCAAGACTTTTCAATATGAACAAAATTTGGTAATAAGCAAGAATTTTTAACATAATCAACAGGGTACATGACACATATGAAATCGAACTTAGCAGACTGTTGGTCATTCTAACCTGATTACTCCCAGATCAAATTGTAATTGCTAGTATCAGGTGTCAGTACAATATGAACAAAATTTCTTTATCGCTCCATTGCTCGAACACTTAGCTTAACAGGTAATAATTTGGTTTTATGGCAGGTCGGTCACATTTCCAATCTTGCCACTTATAGTTTGCTACCTCCAGCTATAAGTAAGTCAAGATCGTAGGCAGGTACTAACCGAAAGAGATGCCACTGCTAATCCATTCCACCCGGCAATCTTCTAGACTTAACCCCAGGCCCAAACCCTCATGGCGTCCCTCCGGATGGATACTGCCCATAGCATCCCATGAGTTGAAAACTGCCTATAGCGTCCCATAGGTTGAAAAGATATAATGCCAATAGATAAGAATTCAACCTTTAAAACAATAATATTGAATATAACAAGGTACAATTTGGAACATTTAATATACTGGCAAGCAAAGCCATGTTAGGGTTACAAAATAAGTCAACAAGGAAAAGTACAATAGAACACTAGATTGATAAGATTTCTTGAATTATCAACATGTTTATAAAAAGCTAACAAGTAATACGGGGTCAATCGACAAAGTTGTAGGGTACAAAGGATAGAAATCGAATCATATAATAAGAGTTCTGGACGCTAAAATAGAAACAAATAATAACTCTCATGGGGGTGTACACAATAGAAATAGATAACAATCAAGATTTCAAATAATCCATAGATTTCAACAAACACAAGTAGATATAGTACAATTACATTTAACCCTCGTAGGATTTTTCCACAAGAACTAATAGACATAATCAAGGCTAGATTGGCAAACCCTCATAAGGTGCAACAAATATGGAATAACCTTGAACAAAGTAAGTACCAATTGGTAGGCCCTCACCTCGTAAGTCTCAGAAGGCAATTATAGCTAATAGCTTACTGGTCCGCTAGACCAATTTCTTCGTCACCTCATCCAAAAGAACAGGTCCATATCAAGATCCTTATTCAATCATATAGTCACATTTATACAAGTAACAATCTAAAATCGACACTTAATCCACTAAATTGATAGCTTTGATAAGGACATGCTAATAATGCCAGTTTTGATAAAGAAATAAAATCAGATCCTTAATTATATAATTAACCTCATATCATTATCCTAAATCAAAGTAATAGTCTAATTATCTAAATTAACCCAATTATTGTTACTCAGGTCTCAATTCTATAAAATTAGGGTTTTTACCACCTAATTCACTTATTTAACCAAAATTATCACATAATATACTAAATTCGAGTCTACTAAATGATCAAAATCAACATGTATGGTTTATAAGTCCAATCCTTATATCAATTCTACATCTTCTTTGACATACTATAAGATTTAGAGTTTAATCACTTAATTAACTCAATTATCCCAAAGTTAACACATATTGATACAATTACAGGTCTGTGAATTCATACAACATCCATTCATGGTTATATTCTCATCACCAAACATATTCAAAAATCATTTCTTCCATAATAATGGCTTAATCTTCATAATTAATCCCAACCGTTACTACTTAGGTTCTAAATCTCCAAAACTAGGGTTTTCTTACTTAAATAATCCCAATAAATCCCAAATTTAACATATATCAATATAGATCTAGTCCACTGATTCAAACAAGGTCCATGCATGTGTATAAAGATCATCACTTGATATATATTTCTTTACTTTTTCTTCTAAAAAACAAAATTCAGACAAATTTTAATAGTACAAAACCTTAATGCCCAAACCTGATTTTTACCCCAAAATGCTCAATCAAAACCTTGAAATCATGAACCAAAATCCACACCGCAATCACCACAATGAGAGGAAGAAACTATCCTAAGATTGCCAACATCTGTCGTAACTGAAGAAGCTCAAAACAACCACCAGAGCTGCATCTTAGCTCCACGAATCAAACCCCTCAATCAATTTAACCAATTTTTGTCAAATTAACCTTCAATTAGAGTTCTAATCACCATGACCACCACTTGCCGCCACATCAATTTTTTTCTAGTTCTGCCGACTTCGGTGGCCCGTTTGAGAATTTGAAGGCACTAGAGTGATCCTTGAGTTGAAATCTTCAAAACCCACACCTGGGTTGCATCTAACAGTCACTAGAAATCTATTCCCATCAAGCTCCAACGTGGCTGGATTTTCAGTCTCAATTTCCAGCCATTGCACCAGTAGGTTTTGGGTGAAAGTGGTATAGTTGAGTTCTACGCGGTGAAAGGAAAAGAATGGTACCAAATTTGCTAAGGTTTGGTTGCCGAAGTGAGGTCACCGGCAAGAGAGAGGAGCATAGTGCATGGGTGGAAAAATGAAGAAGAAAATGCGTTGTTGATATTTTAAAGGCCATCTTTTGAAAACTGTGTTTCCACCCCCAAAACTTCATCCTAGTCTTCACTTAAGTTCTCAAAAGTTGTTCCTTCTTCAATTTCATTCTCTCAACTTAATGAGTGCCTTACATTGGCCTAGTTGTAATGCCACAAAATTCCTAAATGTGTTCCAATCAACTCTTGCCTAATTGCAATTAACCCCAAAACTTTTGATTTTCTTGCAATTAGGTCCTTTCTAGTTATTTTTTGATCCCTAAAATTCGACCACCCATACCTTGATTTTTAAACTCATATTTTTCAAAAATACCAAATTTTAGGGATGTTACATAAATAATACAACATAATGTGTAAATATAATTATATTATGAAAATAATTTTACTTAAATATTTTAAAATCTTATGCATAAATATAATTACATATTATGAAAATAATTTTGTTTAAATAATAAAACATTATGTGCAAATATAATTATGTATTAGGAAAATAATTTTATGAAAATATTAAAATATACTTGTAAATAATTATAAACATGATGTGTAAATATATATATATATAATTATATATTGTGAAAATAATATTATGAAATATTAAAATAAGTGTGAATAATTATATTATCAAAATAATTATATTTAAATATAAAAATATTATGTGTAACTATAATTATTTATTACAAAATTTGTAACACCCTCAATATTTTATGTTTAAATGTTATCTTCTTATTATTAATTTTGATTACTTTTAGTTAATTTGATTTTTTTAGAAAACTTGATTTAATTTTATTTAAATTTCTTGGGGCTAATTTATAAATTATTTAGACCTAATTGTATATAATTAAGAACTTTGAGGGATTACATGCAACTCCTTAAGTCAACTAGGGCCTATTTATAAAATCTGAAAATTTTTTAAAAAAAGAAAAAAGGTTTTATAAAATCAAATTTTATCTTCATTCACTATTTATCACCTTCTCCACCGTTCTACACCATTACCATACTTTCTCTCTTCTCTTCTCACGATCTACGTCACTCTCACTGGTCACCATTTCCACCATCTCACACCACCAAACACCTCTCCTCTCACCCCCCTAGCAACATCATCATTTCATGCATACAAACCCAATTCCAAGGTTTCACAGTTTTGAAGACCCCAGAAACTGACCGCACGATCAATGGCGAGGTGGCGATGAAGGGGTCTTCTAGATGGAATTTCTGAGAGAGCTTACCTCGGAGAACACTTTGGTAGTCTTGCATGGAGAAGTAGCGTGGCGGCGGCAATGGCGAAAATCAAGCTTTCAGGCGTGGCATCATGAATGTTTGGCTGAAGATTTTAGGCCACCATTAAGGCCCTTCCCAACATTGAAATGGAAAATCGAAAGCACCATTGGACTCGAGACGAAAAAAAGAGTCGAACTGTAGTAGTTTTGAAATTTTCCAATAACGACGGCGGTAGTCAGGGGTAAAAAAACTCCACTCGTCATGAGGGTCGTAGTGGTGTTCTTAGCTTGTGAATCCAAGGTTTCGTTGATCAAATCATAGGTAAAGTTTTAATTAATTGATTAATTAATTCCTGATTTAATTTGAGTAAATCGTTAGGCTATCCTATGATGTAAATATTAGTTAATTAGACCAAAATTATGATTTAGGATCAAGAATTGAGACATGCAGGATATATATAAGCATAATAGACTCAAACATGTTGTGCTAAATGCCAAATTTGGATTTTATAATGATTATGTAATATAAGACTATTTGCTTAAGATTAATTGAGGAATTGAGTTACATTGAATGAATTAGGATGATGATATGACATGTGTATTAGATTGAGAAACCATATTATTTTGGAATTAATATGAACTATCGTGGTTAAATCTAGAAAGTTGAGATTCAATACAAGATTTATTATGCTAACAGAAAATTTATTGTTTCCAGTATTAAATTGCTTTGAAACCTTAAAACCAGCGTAAATAGATAAATCTAAGTGATTTTAGACTATTAAATGATATTGTTATAATTGTTAAGGAATTTTAGAGTTGTACAAGATTCTAATTATAAGGATATTTTGATCAGGTAACAGCAGATCAATAGACCACGACAAGTGCTTAGTAGTATTGGGACTACAAAAGGTGAGGTTTCCTCTCGATTGGGTTATTGCTTTGTTAAGCTTACTCGTATTTATTGGAAACCTCTATGGGGGTCTGCCAATCTGGCACTTTTCTCTCTATTAGTTAATTGTAACAAGCCCTTGTATGGGTTTTACTATTTTTGAACTGTACTCTAAACTACGATTGAAATCTGTCTATTATCTGTTATCTAATTTGAATACCCCTATGAGGGTTATCTCTAATATCGATTCTATTTTCTATCTTTTCTAGCGCCTAGAACCTTTGTCTACTATTTTTTATTCTGATATATATCTGTCTCGTATATATACTATTTGTACTATATCTATTACCTTGTTCGCATATCTATTATCTGCTCTGTGTTTATTAGCCATGCTGGCTTATCTGTGATCCATTTACTGCTTTCTGTTGCCTTAGCAGCATTTCTATTTTGTTCTGAAATGATAATTTAAAACCGACAATGTGTTAGGGATTTCCCCTTAGGCATCTGTATAAGCAGTTATTTCTGTTATCTATATGGTGATTATGTGGGCTAAGGGCCTTACTGGGTGATCTATTTGGTTATACGAGGGCACACTATGGATCTCCCTCTAGGTGTTACCAGTACACTAGGGATTTCCCTTTAGGTGCCAACCATATGCTAGGGATTTCCCCTGGGTATGAGCAATACAGTAGGGATTTCTCCCTAGGTATCAGCGGTGCGCTATACAGTTTTGTATAGGCATCTGCCATATACCAAGCTATTACGCTTAGGTAAATTATTTATTTATCTAGTATACGGTGAATCTGCAATGCATGTCTTATCGCCTTTTCTTAGAATGCATATGCTTTGGGTTTGATTTGCCTAAATAATTTATGTCTGCTTGTAATCTATTCTTGGAGTAATAAGGCAGGAGAGTTTTCTGTCTGCTTTTCTAAACTGTCTGTTTTTTGAATTTTGTTATATTCAACCTGATAAAAATTAAGTTTTATCGAGTTGAGTTCCTCCTCGATATACCCTGCTATTTTTTTTATTTATCCCTCGCCAAGTCTTTGGACTTACCCTCCCCATGTATTTCATAATCTCTCAAATAGGGATAGGCTCTGATGGATGCCAAGTTTGGAATAAAGTGCATAGTTATTTTGTAATAGAACTAACGTCGTAGTTGAGGATGGAACTTGTGAATGTGTTGTTGACCTTATAGATGTTGTGATGTATAAATTTTATTTTGAAGGTTGTAGTGTAAGATAGCATTGATGGCATGATCTGTCAGAGGCTATAATTTAACTAACTTCCCTGAATCTCTTATGATATATCTATTTTGCGATTTTAATTAGTCTCGTCAGTGTTTACCTTTGAGACTTTTAAAATTTATGGGCCTATTGTTAAATTGTAACTCCAAAAATTAAGTTTGAATCTAAGTAGTACCTCAGCTTAGGTGCTATCCTAAGGTAGGATACTACAAAAATAATTCTGTTTAAATATTGAAATATTATGTATGGATATATACATACTATGAAAATAATTTTATTTAAAATATTTAAATATACATCAAAATAATTATATTAAGAAAATAATAATATTGTGATATAAAAATATTATGCGTAATTATAACTACATATCATGATATAATTTAATTTAAATGTTATATATACATGTAAATAATTATATTATGAAAAAAAATTATTTAAATATAAAAATATTACTTATAAATATAATTATGTATATGAAAATAATTTTAAGTAAATATTACAATATTATAGATAAATATAATTATATATTATGAATTAATTGTGTAGAATTAAACTCGATGTATATAGATGGATGAAAATTAAGAGAAAATTTTTGAAAGTTTGCTTGGGAAGGAGAATCCAGTTTCTGAGAAAATCCAAAGAAATTCTCTAAGAGTAGAGGAATCCATTTTTTGAGAGAAATTTCAAAGATGAAATAAGAAGGAGAGGAATATTTTTTGGAAAGTGAGAAAAGTTCTCACATGCAAGCACCACTCCTTCATTATTTTTTTATTTTTTTATTTTTTTATTTTTATCTCAAAGAAACAAGATTTGGGAAAATCTTCCACAAGCAAGCACAACCTAAAGATTTTTATTTTGAGGGCTCTTAGAAAATGAGTTTAGCTCTATGGTTGTGAAGATAGTCTTTAAAAAGGGTATTGTTATTTGCCCTTCAAAATTTATTATTTTCACCTCATTTAAATTTTTGTCTTAAGTTATTGACCAAAATATCCACTTATTTTTCAAATTTATTTATATTAATTTTTCAGATAAATAAACCCTTTAATATAATAATTATCATTTTTAACTTTGTTATTCATGAAAACATTCCACCTCAACTTATCTAACTTAATATGAAATAACATTATAGATCTGGCAAAAGGGTACTCGTAGATAAACTAAGAATGGATAATGATGGGTTGGGTAAATTTACTCATAGTTAAAATTATCCATTTTTTATTAAATACGATATAGTGGATTATAGGTAATGGGTAATCTACAAGTACTGATATTTTTTCTATTTCTTTTAAACTTGATGGTAAATCAATATGCATTTTTTAATTTACATAATATTATTCAAATATTACATAAATAAAATTAATAAAAGAAGCTACAAGTTTAACATATTACATTGAGCAAGTAGTTAAAATATATCAAGTATTTTAGTTGAAAAATACAACTTAAGTGTTTAAGCATCTACCAATTTTAAGTTATATTACATTTTGAAGTTCAAATTTAAATCCCATTATATGTCTAAATTTTTTTGAACTAAAAATTTAAATACGATTTAAACATTGTTGTTATCCTAAAAAATATGTTATATCTTCCAAATTATTTGCGAGAATTAGAGAAAATTTTAATATATATATATATATATATATCTATATATTTAGTTATTCATTGGTTACCTCTTGGTTGGGTCAAAAAGTGGGAGGTAATTAGGTGGTGGGTAAAATTATCCACATTTTATTGGGAGGAGAAAATAAAGCCCATTATCCATATTTTTTGAGTACCCATGTGTATTAGTGTTTTTGTCAAATCTAAATAATAAAGTGCAATGCTCTTTTTTTGCATTATTTCACTTTTTTGATTGAAATAACTTTACACAACAGTCTTTTTGAAGTAAAACAAGACCCACCTTTGGGGTGTGAAAATATACAATTCTGTAGTGATGGTGTCATTTTCCTATTAAAGTTCACAGCAATGTTTTAAGTGAGATGATTGAATTTAAAGATGAGATAATTTATTTATTTTAATGTGCTGTATCAAATTTGACATGGAATGGATCAAGGTTAGGAGTAAATCAAGATTATATTTAATGGGACAATGAATTGTACACTAAGAGCATAATTGTTCAGTAATTTAAATTAAAAAATATCTTGAAAATAAAGGTGTAACACCCCTAAAAATTTTCTTGATTATATTTATATATATTGCCATTATTTGAATTTTTATGAAATTTATTTATTAATTATTTTAAAAAGTTTTGTGTTCAAAATTATAATTTTGACATACTTGACTTCACTTAATTAGAAATGTTGGGACTGAATTTGTAATTTTTTAGGACTTGATTGCACACTTTTGAAGAAGTTTGGGGCTTGCATGAAGACCCGAAGTTAACTAAGGTTTCAACCTTATTTCTTTTAAATTCTTCGAATTGATTGCATGGCTGTAAACTCCATGGGGACTAAATTTTAAAAATGAAAAATTGATTTTAAAAAAATGGGCAGCAAGATTTCTTCTGCATTCCTCACTATTTCCTTTCCTTTTTTCCCCTTTCTTCCTTCTTCTTTTTTTTCACTTCTTCACTGCATACTGTTCACTGACGCCCTATCACGGCAGCCATTTTCTTTCACACTTGAACTAATCAATCACCTCCCCACACCTTCAGCTTCCCATTGACGCCCACGTACATGACTAAGGACTACCGAAGAGTCACGGCAGAAGAGATTGAAAACAACTTTAACACTGAAGAAAGTGGGTTTCTGACTTTCCAGTGACTAATGTTAGTTCTAAAGGGTGTTTTAGGTAGCACTTGATGAGGGGAACAATGTGGAAGTGTTACATGGCAGTAAATCGCAGCACCGGAGCAGAAATTGATGGTGAAGCTATTAAATTTTGAAGACTTTGGGGCAATTTTTGGAGGGTTTTTAGGTGGCTATTGTTAGAACTAAGGGTACCATTGGAAATCTCTCGTTGAGAATTGAGAGGCATCTCTAGGTGGTGGCATTGAACTTTTCAACGGCAATGGACCAACGACATTGGAGAGATAATTTTCTCATCTCGACACGACGATTGCACCTATGCTATCAATTTGTGGTTTCGAAATTTCAGTGGCAAATTTGGATTTTAACTTAGTTGTACCTTGTTAAATACATATATATGTTATGCATGTTGTACCTTTCCTTTTTATCATTATACCTGCTGGAATAGAATTTTGGGGATGAGATAAGAAGACTATATATATGCATGTGTTGTTGAGCCCCATTCAAGGAATAAGGAATGTGAATTGTGGACCCCAAATTTATGCATAATGCCAAAATTGGAGTTTAATTATTGTATTAAAGATTATATTATAAGTTTGAATGGTGTTTGATTAGGAATTGATTAGGAATTAACCTGCATGTGGTTAGGATTATGTTATGACCATGATCTTGTATATAAGAATGAGATTAATTATGGAATTATGCAATTTTGAGATATTAGGCTAAATGATGAAAGATTATATAAATGAGGATTAGTATATCCTGATAAGTGAAACAAATGTGGAATTTGAGCTGTACTTGGGTAATATCAATGTTGTTAGCCATTTGCGGACGGTAGCATTGTTTAAGTTTTACACTATCATGTTAATGGCTTAATTGGTAATTTTGGATTAATAATAAGCATGATGATGATGAACTAAAGAGTTGAACATGGATTTTGACTATAAATATGCTCTCTTAGTTAGGTGATGAGGAGTTGGGAACCGAGGATTAGTGAATTATTAACATTTGACTACATTTTTAGGATAACTAAGGTGAAGGTTTTCCACTTTGGGTTATTGCTTTGTATAAGCTTACCAGTTACTTGTTAAAAACCCCTATGAGGGTCTACCATTTGGCCTTGTTACATTAATTTATTCTTGTGGCATAACCTCTGTGAAGGTTAATGTGCTTGATTGTACCTACTCATAACTTGCTTGATTGTACTTGCTGTTTGTTTAAGATCTGTACTTGATTGTGCACTTGATCATACTAGATTGTTTGATTGTATACCCTGTGTAGGTTAATACCTGTATCACTCTATTAACTCATTCTTATTTATTCAGGTGCTTAGAACTCTTATCTGTTTTGATTGGTACTTGTTATTTTTGGTTCTTGGTATTATTCTATTATCAGATGCCTTGTCAGCATATTCAATCGCTTGATTCATATTTGTCATACTTACTGTACTTATAATACTTACATGGAGATAGTACTAGGGTCGAGTGCCAATCCTATGCGAAATGCTGAGATACATAGGACACATCTTGCAGTCTGCCTGGGTATCCATGATACTCTAGGGATTTTCCCCTGGGTATCAGCAATGCACTAGGGATTTTTCTCTAGACATCACAGTTCGACATACAATCCGTATGGGCACACCAATTGTATGCCAAGCTTTCACACTTGGAAGTACTTGTTTGATTGGTATAAGGAGATTTCAATATGCAAGTTCATTCTAATTTGTTAGACTGTATATTATATTTGGGTTTATTTTATTTTGATTGTATCCCAATTATTTGTGTCTTGCTCATGGAGAAAAAAGGATGTTATAGTTTCTTGGTCTAAATTGAGTTGTTGTACATGCTGGATGAGCCATTTGTATTTTCTCCTGACTATGATTAGTTGAGGCGCTCTATACCTCCCAAGTGGATTCGATTGAGAAGATCCCAGGTCATTTGAGCCAACAATTACAACGCAAGTTAGTACCTACTAGAAGTCTTAAATTTGATGTTGTTCACTCTTCGAACTTGTTACTGCTTGTTCTTGCTTGTTCTTGATATGTTTCTGTACTAATTATTAATTGATGATCTATTAGGATGATTTTCCTCAACAGATCCGCATTTTTCTTTGTTAAGAATATCCTTCACTGAGTCTTTTAGACTTACCTCCCTCCCTCGATACTATTCATGTTTCTCAAACAGGATGAAGTGGTGAAAATGGATCTCTAAGTTAAGTTGAAGAGAAGATACAATTTGTAATTAAACAAATGTTTATGTATATATATGTGGGATCTCTTGAATGCTAAGCTTGAAATAGAGATGTGGTGATATGTCAAATATGTTATTAAGGAACTAAGGCTTATATATACTTTGTTAGGTATTCAAGGGTTAAACTCTGGTATGTATATCATGTTTGTTGTGATTGATTAGTTGAATTTTGCCGTTGTTTTTTATAAGTTACGTTTGAAAAGTTTATTATGGGCCTATTAATTGTATTATGAATTAAGATTTAAGTTTGAACTAAAATGGTGCCTCAGCTTAGGTGCTATCCTGAGAGAAGGTGCTACAAAAGATATATATTGGTTAATTCCTATAAACTAAAAATCAATTAGAGTGTTAATAACAAATTTTAGAGTGCAAATAACAGCATGTTTTAAAAAGGAAGAAACTTAGGATACCAATCATCCAAAACTAATGAGGAAAGTGATTGATAGTAGGACATCCAAGATTTTTGGTGTGTCAAGATCTAATACAATAGCTCAGCCATGAGTATCTATCCAAACGGTTAGAGGTCATGCATGGTAGAGTATTAACATCAAAAATCTTGAAAAACCAAAACCAGGTGAGGCTAATAATTGTCAAAATGTCAACTGATCAGCAACCATCCTGAGCCCCAACATTATGGCCTAGCTATGAAATCAGCTAATATGCGCAAATCTTAGAAGAGGATCCAACAAAAGCTAAAATATTGGATTCCAAGGGGATTATTGACTAAGTACATATATACATTAGATTTGTGCAAGGGAGGTTGAGTCAAACTTGATTGAACTTCATAGACCAAGGCCATCTATGATATCCCTATAGTGCAAAAATAGGAGAAAAGCTAACCAAACCCCTTAGTAGTTGTAGGACATATTAGCCAAGTTATCCCTATAATCAAGGAATTAGATAGAGTCAGATTAGCCACTCTTTTTATTTATGCATATGTACACTAATTCGAACTCTTGACCTTGCAATTATGTGTGTGAAGGTGATGCAAGCAGGCCAATGGAAACTTTGTTACTAATTAGTTAATTTAAATTTATTTGATTAATTATCAATTTTTAATAATAAAAATTAATTGAGGCAAATTTATGTTTTACCTCCAAATTTGGGGTTTTGCTACTATTTTGAGGGACTTTACTAACTAGGAAAATTAAGTATTTGATTAATTAATTGAATATTTTTTAATAATAAAATTAGAGAGAATTTTTTGTTTTACCTCTAATTTTATTGTTTAAAATCATGAGTAGTTAGGAATTATTTTTTTTTGGGGTGGGGGGGGGGGGATATTTGTTAATCTAGAAATCAATTAATCAATTAAATATATTTTTCATAATAAAATTGGATGATGGTTTTTACTTTACCATGAATCTTATTGATTAAACATTGCATCAAAAATATGTTTCCTCCTTTTTTATTGAAAAAATTTTGATTTAAGTATTGATCTTTGCCGCCAAATTTTCATAAGTTTTGTAAATTTTACTTCACTAATGAAAAAAAAAGTGGCCAATTCATCAAATTTTTGCCATGATTTGTGTAAAATTGTAGTAAATGTAATATATTATCTATCTCACATAAAAACAATAAAAAATATATATAATTTTTAGTACAATAAGATGAGGTGTAGTATTAATATGAGTTTTACCTCACATTTAGAATTTTATACTACAATAAAAAAATCATAGCAAAGAGTTATTTTTTTACTACATTATTTTTGGTGAAGCAAAAAAATTAGAGCTAGCAAAAAATATATTTTCTTGTAGTGAATTTATTTAATTTAATTAATTTAAATTCTTAAATTAATTAATTAAATTAATTAATGTAATTGATTAATTAACTTCATAAGCTGATATAAACGTTTTGACTATTGTGTGTGATGAGGGTAAATTCAGTTTAAATATATAATAGGCTAAAGTTCCGCTATATTGACTATATGACAAGTCAAGGAATATACTTATGATGTTATAGGGGTCAAGCCCTGCAACCAACAGTAAACATTAGGCTAGATAAGGAGCCCTCAGCTCAGTCACTCTGAAGCTTAAGTCAACAAATTGACTAGAAGGTAGAGCAGCAGAGTGAAAGCTTAGGGCAATAGTGTACATACCTTGCTAAGGGTTGGAATGGGGTATTTATAACCTTCTTAAGGCAGTTGATATGTCTATAATGCTCTATTGTGTAGAAAGGATCTTTGTTCTTACTTGAGGACCTTCAAGTTTTGTCCAACTTGTGTACTATTACAGGTGGCACTGCCTTCAACTACCTAGGATAAGGTCATACACTAGAGACGCGCACTAGCATGACACGACTAAAAAGGGTGGTACGATTGGTGGTATGCACCATTAATGCAGTGACACATTGTCTGATAGGGCATTCAATACCGTTGAGAGGTTGTTGCCTCTCTTTGGCCTCTCCGATTGAGATGAGCACATCAACGAGATATCTCTTCAAATCATGGTCATTAAGATGTAATATTGTCATGACTACATCATTCTACTTAAATGGCAGAGGCCCTATTATGGTCGATTAGGGAGCACTTATGTTCACCATAGCGGGTAAAGATCATGAGGTTGAATGATGGTTGAACATTAGCCTGTCTCAATACGACATGGGCTCGTGGCCAATCGTACTACTCAGGTTGTGCCAAACTAGCTTCTTCCCTAGTTAAGTACTATTAGGCTAGGCCTATTGGGCTACCACATATCATGAGTCCCTTCAACTTTCAAGCCCTGTTGAGCTTGTCGATAAGAAGAAATAGGGAGTAGCTGACTTGCAGTTGAAAGCACACAGAGTCGACCATAGTTTCATAGGGTCAACTAGGGTTTTGGTGCATTTAATGTGTTGTTACATTGGGTAGTGTGAAGCATCAAGTGACAACAGTGTAATAATTGTTGTTACTTAGGGTTTCACACATTGGGGCCTATAAATAGGTGTGGTGAAAATCCTCATTTTCACTTTTACAATGTTGCGTGAGGTCAAACCCAACGATTTACTACAATCTGTGTTCTATTTTTAAACATTTAAATCAGTAAGTCTTCAATATCTTTGAGTGCCTTTTGTTCTTTAATCTTGAGCATAGCATAACAATAATCATGTTGGGAGTATTTAGCAATAGTAAGCATATTTAGGGGAATAATAGTGAGGCTACCAAGTAGAATAAAGTTCTGACTAGTTGTGGGGATGACTCGACTAGTTGGTTTGATAACCCTTCGAGTGATAACTCGACTTCAAGTAGTTTTATCGATGAGCCGGTTGCCACCAGAGATGAGGCTAGGCTAAGCAAACTACTTGTGTCTCGTGGTCGGTTATTAACTCCTAACCGCTATAGTGAGATTAGGTTGAAAGTGATCGAGAAAGACCTAAACATCTTTAGACAAGAGTACCACATTTCCCATGAGTATGAGCTAATCATTATGGGGCCTGATGGTAGGATGCATCGACCACTTGTCAGCTACATTGTTGTGTTTGAAGATGACCTTAAATGTAGACTTAGGTTTTCTCTTGCTCAACTGATAGTTGACCTCCTAAAAGGCCTCTAGGTCTACATTACCTAACTTCTTCCGAATATACAGCTTCATGGTCCTAATAATTCACAATCAACCTTCTACATTTGCAACTTTTAGCAACCTCTTTTAGCTCCCCATGTCCTGAAAGTTTAGGAGTATCAAGTAGTTGAGCTTTATTATCCGATAGCCCATCTTCATTGAATATTTTAGTAACACCAACCTCCTTCTTTAGCCAAAAGTGAAAAAGCAGATAATTTTATATTTGAGCTCCTTGAGGAATTGGTTTTAATATTCCTAGGGGTTGGATGCGAGGCTATGTTAAAATGTCTAGCAACCAAAACCTAACCTAGCCAAACCCCTTTATATAGGATTTAGTTAAGTTTGGGAGATAAAGGCATCGAGCTATGTTGAGGAGAGAAATCTAGTATTGATGGGCTTGTCACCTACCCAGCTTGACTTGTATACGAATGCTCGAGTAGAAAGATATTTATATATGCTTCTTTCAACTATTTTGAGCAACTCTCTATTCGATTATGATATGTTTCAATTTTATTATTGTGCAGACCAAAAAGAAATCATGAGTTAAACACGTTCTTAAGCCATAGCTCATGTTTAGAAGACCAGAAGCGCCGCGAGGGTGCAGTGGCTTATTGAGAAGCTATCGCAACCTATTATTGCTACTCCTCTAGCTCAACTGGCGGCTCTCCCAAGCAATAGTCTATCTAGTTGAGGGAAGAGACATACGACTGAGCATACAAGGCCAACCCCAAAGAAGATAGCAGCTGAGAAAGGTAAATGGAAAGCTAAGGTGGTGATTGGCTTTGACCTCTTTGAGCATCGAGTGGAAGGGAAACTTTTCAATCTAATCGACCTACCCTCTCTATAGTTTGGGACCAAATTAGCAGTCTATAACTCCACATCTATGATGAAGATGGGGAAAACTAGGTCATTATAGATCAAAGTTATGATGGCTGATCTATTCGCATCCGACTAGTGCAAGATAATGGAAAAGAGTCAGCGTGTATTGATAAAGGCTTTAGCTTATCATGCCAATATCGTAAAGAGTTTGATCAAGTAATATTTTTTATTTAAATAATGCAACGTATCTTTATTATGTCAATGAGAATTATTATTTTTGTAGGTTGGCCAACTGGGCTACCATACATTCTAGAGGTCAGAGTTGGCTCTCGACTAAATGGATAAGTTGTAGGAGAAGCACCGATAAATAGAGATGACTAAGACTGAGCTCTAGTCTACAAAGATATAGGTTGAGTGATTGACAAAACTACTATAGAAAGAGATGTGCAACTTGAAGCGAAAGATCTCGAGTTGTTGACAACTGTGAGGGAGAGGAGCACGACTGAGGAGCTTCTTAAGAAGGCTTTAGTGAGAAGCAAGCCTACTATGACAATGGTCAAGCCCACGAATATACCACTACCCTATAGTTTGCTCATTGCAAATTTACCAAAATATTACCTAATGTTCGATGAGAGGTGGTTCAACAATTCATGTTAACCTCAGCCTTCCAAGATGCTAATGTCGTCTTTTCCATCAATAATGCCAAGAATGTTTTTGATAAAGCCATTCAAAAGCTGGAGTTTATAGGCTATGCATTCTAGCGAGAGGACAAAGTTCGCCTAAATCTTATGCTCGATGAGCAACTATACATGTATCCTGACGAGGGTGCTCCTACGAAATGGCTCAATGTCAATGAGACTACTTAGGTCACTGCACCTGATGTTGCTGCTCCTATTGTCAAGTCAGCTAGTATCCCTATGGTTGCAAAGGTGCCAAGCTATCTAGCCAGGGTCAAGGTAGTGACCATGAAGTTTGACTTTGCAAATGACTTTACCTTCAAAATCCACAATGGCAGAATCAACGCGGTAGGTTACTTTTCTCTAGATAGGTACACTTTCTTGGTTAACGAGGTAGGGCCTTCTCAACTGGCACTTGCGACAGAGCCTGAGTAATAAGCTAAGGAAGCAAGGTTGAGCTGAGCACTTAAGTTAGTGTATGTTTTTTTTTTGGTCGCTTTGCAAGGCATTTTGAAATTGTGAACTCTATAATAGAATGCTTTAAGTTTGAATGCAAGACCATTTTCTACTTATCAATGTGTATTACATCCTATGTTTGCTTTAACACTTTTATTTTTGTCAAATGTCAAATTGCTAATAAGTAACAACTTAAGTAGCTCGATCTTAGATTAAAAATTATATAATGCAAAGTTTATGATCGATGTAGAAATTGATTAACGTAAAAGTGGAATTAACTAAGATATTTATCGCATGGTGCCTTCGCAATGAAACAAACGCCTTTGGTGAATCAATTATATGAGCTTTCTTTTGACTACAAGGTTGAATTTAAATTTAAATTATATGAGCTAGCATTGTATCATAGCTTGGAGCTAGCTACTTGGTTGACTACATGGTCAACTGCAAACAATTGTGCCATTTATTAGGTTAGGCTATGAAGCTTTGTGTCACGTCTTGAAGTTGGTTACTTAGTTGACTGCATGGTCGACAATAAATGATCTCATCATTTATTATGTCATGGCTTGAAGCCAATTACTTGATTGACTGCATGGTTGATAGAAATGATCTCGTCATCTATTATACTGGGCTATGAAACCTTGTGTTATGGCTTGAATTCGGCTCGTTGGTCAACTACGCAGTCGATCGTAGATGATCTCGTCATCTATTAATGTTATGTCTTGAAGCCATGATTTGATGGTGTGAAAAAATTGTTGTAGAAATAAAAATAATTTTTATTGATTTGAAATAACATTTTGGTATAGACGAGTTGAAGCTTTAAGCATCTTTTATAAATAGAATGTTTTCAAATTTGTTGCATTCCATGTTTAAAGGAGTTTGTTCCTGGTTATGTCCACAAGTAGGTAAGCATTATGCTTCACTACTTTAACAATAGAGTATATGCCGTCCCATTTAGGGTTGAGTTTGCTAACTTTCTTCAACACCTCAACCTTCTTGAGGATGACGTCACCTACTTTGAAACTTCATAGTCTGACTCCTTTGTTGTAATGTTTGCCATTTTGGACCTATATTTTTGCATAGTTAAGTATTCTTCCTGTCGAAGCTCGTCGATCATCTAGAGGTTAAGCTCTCTTTCGACATTATTCCTAATTGGGTTATAGTAGATCACTTGAGTAGTTTGTTGTACAAGTTCTATTGGGACAATTGTTTCTCAATAGTATACCAAATTGTAGGGGCTATGGCCTATGGCTGTTCGAGGGGTGGTCCTATACACCTCAAGCACCCCCAGGAGGTCGTCTGCCCAGCTTGCCTGAATGCCTTCAAGCCTGGCCTTAAGGTGATCAAGGATTGTTCTATTCATGACCTCTATTTGACCATTGGCCTATAGGTTTCCAACTGAAGTAAAATGTTATGGAATTCCCAAGCTTTCACACTTGTGCTTGGTGCTCCTACTTTGCAATTGTGTCTTGTTGTTAGATATCAACACTTTTAGCAAACTGAAATGGTAGATAATGTTCTTCTAAATTAAGCTTTTAATGGTTGTATTGGTTATCTTCGGGACTGCCTCCATTTTGACCCACTTTGTAAAGTACTCGACTCAACTATCATAAACTTTCTCTACCCTGTGGTTTTTAGGAAAGACCCAACTATGTCTATCCCCTATTAGTCAAATGGCCAAGTGATCTGGACGAGTACCATAGCAACCATAAGTTAGTAAGATATATTGGAGTGGATCTAGTAAGAGTGGTATTTCCTGGCAAAGTTGATCGTATCCTTTAACAAAGTTGGCCAAAAATACCCATATTTGATGATTTTGTGAGCCAAAGATTGTCCTCCTAAATGATTGCCACAAATTCCTGAGTGGACCTCATGCAAGATGTCATTTGCCTGTCATAATGTTAGGCATCTCAGAGGTGGCTTTAAAATTGACCTCCTATAAAAGCAAACTTAGCTTATTAGCCTCTGAGCCGACGCATTTGGACCTTGTCATCTGGGGCTACCCCTTTTCTCAAGTAAGCTTTTATCTATTCCTGCCAAGAAGGGAGCGTATCTTTAATCTACCCCACCAAGGTTTGGTCCATACTAACTATAGAGGGTTTGGTGGCGATGAGAAATGTGATTGTCCTGTCTCTGGTTCTTTTAATTGAGTTAGCAAGTTTTGATAATGCATCAGCTCACTCATTCTCTAATCGAAGAACTTCACTAAATGTGAACTTCTTGAACTGCTGCTGCATGCTTATCACTTTAGCTAAGTGTTCACGCATAGTGGTCTCTTTGGCTTCAAAGTTTCCCTCAACTTGTTCTACAACCAACTGAGAATCAGTGATTGCTACTGGCTAATCGAATCCACTGTCTACTACCATCCTCATACCAGCAACGAAGGCTTTGTATTTTGTTTCATTATTTGTAATAGGGTAATCGAGTTTGATTGTGAAGTCATACTCTTCAACTTATAGAGATCACAAGGAGATGTCGATTCCTTTATCTAATGACGTCATGAAGCTATTGATATGCAGGGTCTATATAAGGGAGTTATGGTCGATTTGATTTGGAAAGTCGAGTCTTTCAGCAATGAAGTCCGCTAACACCTGGTCCTTAATGGCAGTTCACAATTGAAAGGTGATGTCGAACTCTCCCAGTCTAATAGTTGATTTGGTCAATCTTCTTAATGTGTCTAGTTTTGGCAATACTTGTTTTAGTGATTAGTTCATTAAGACGACGATAAACTGAGACTAGAAGTACAATTTAAGTTTCCTTGCAACGGTGACCAATACGAAGGCAAATTTTTCAATATCTAGATAGTTATGCTCGAGGCCATGTAATGCTTTAGTGTAGTAGTACACAAATTAATGGGCGTCTTTTGTGGACAAAACTAAAATGAAATTGATTATTGTGGAAGAGACCGCTAAGTAAATATGAAGGACTCCTCCAATCTCAAGCTTAGCAAGCACTGAGGGTGCTGTAAGGTACTACTTCAACTCAACCAAGGCCCGATCACATTATTTCGCCTATTGGAAACCTAATTTTCTCATATTCTTGAGAATTTTGAAGAATGGTAAGCTCTTATCAGCTAGTCGAGCGATGAAGCACCCCAATGTAATGATTCTTCCAACCAGGCCGTGGACATCTTTAATAGTTTGAGGAGAAGCAAGGTCCAGAATAGCTTGAATCTTTTGCGGATTGGCTTTAATGCCTCTTTGGCTAATCATGTAGCCCAAGAACTTGCCTCCTCTTACCCCAAACATACTTTTGTTGGGGTTGAGTTTCATCCCAAATGCCCTTAATATTGAGAATGTATGGCTAAGGTCGATTAAGTGGTTTTTTGCATTTTCTATTTGACAACCTCCATAGTTTTTTGATCTCATTTTTTAACATAAAGTTCATGAACCTTTGGTAAGTGACTCTTACATTTTTTAGCCTAAATGGCATTATCAGAAAATAATATACCCCATTGGGGATGACAAAAAATGTCTTATCTTAGTCTTCGAGCGCTATGAAAATTTGGTAATATCCTTCAAATGCATCCATCATACTTAACAGAATACAACCAGTAGTAGAATCTACTAATAAATCTATACGCGACAAGGGGCAAGGATCTTTAGAGCAAGCTTTATTCAAATTCATGAAATTGTTATACATGCACCACTTTCCCTCATTCTTAAGGATGAGGACTACATTACAAAGCCAACTCGAATATTGAATTTCCATAATGTATCTTGCCTCTAAAAGTTTGTTAACCTCATCTTTGATGATTTGGCATTGCTCAGCATTGAAAGTCCTTCTCTTATGTTTGAATGGTTTGAATGAGAGGTCCACATTCAAATGATAGATGATGATACTAGGGTAGATTCCCTAGAGGTCAGAGGCCTTCCATGCAAAAATGTCCACATTTCTTCTGAGGAAATCTATCATGAGGTATTCTATGTTGTTGCTCATATTGGCTCCTATTCTTGTTATCTTGTCAGGGTTCCCTTGCTCTAGCTCGATTATCTTGAAGTCACCTATAGGATTGTCTCTTTTAACTTTCTTTTCTTGCTGGTCTATCCCTCATCGAGCTCTGCTACTAGGGCATCTTCTGAGGGTTTTAGTTTGGTTGAGTTTTATATTCATTTTCTTCAATCAAGATTATATACCATTGCTATATTTCGTTTATATTGCAGAGGAGTTCACCTATACCTGCAATTTTGGGGAATTTGATCTTCATGTGATAGGTTAAGACAACAACTCAAAAGTCATTTAGGGTTGGTCAACCAATAATGGCATTGTAAGCAAAGAGCACGTCAACAACTAAGTAGTTGACCATAAGAGTTCTGTGCTAAGGGGATTTTTCAAATGATGTTGACAGATTGACAGATCCTTCAAGGATGATCTTTGAACCCCCAATTCTAACTAGAGGTGATTGGACATACTCGAATTTCAACTAGCTTAAGTTTATTCTCTCCAAAGTCAATAGGAAAATGAAGTTGTGGAGCTTCCATTGTCGACCAAGATTTTTCTAACCTAAAAATTTACTATTTCAACAGATACTACCATAGGATAATCTAGCTTGTTTTCATCCCCTTTGCTCTCAATGTAGGCTAGGTCAACATTAGCAAAAGAGATTAGTTTTGTACTAGTCGATAGCTAAAAAACTATTGCAACTAGGGTGGATTTGTTAGATTATATTATTCATTAGTTATGCCTCCTGGCTAATTTCAACTCCTCTCCTTCCCTCCCTCCTGCTCGAGCCTCCTACAATGGTGTCAATAACTCCCCGAATGGGTAGGCGAGGATCATGGATAAGTTTCTTCCCTTTATCTTTCTTCCTTGGGCTATTTCTATTCTAACCACTGAGTGCACTTGTAAACTTGACCCTTGGGTCATATGCCCTTGCAGTAAACTCTTTAGGGAAAAAGATGACAAGCTAGTTACCTCAATGTTTCTCGACAAGGAATCTAGTTGAGGATGCCTACTTTGTATTCTCATCAACTAATTTTTTCAAATGGCCTTGTCAAATGAGCCTCTCAATCTCATCATGAAAGTTGAAACAATCCTTCATATCATGGCCTTTCTGTCGATGGAAATGGCAATACTTCTTGGATTTCTTCATCTCTTCAACTCGACCAACTTTCTCGGCCTCCTCAAGCGGTTGTCATGTTGGATAGTGAACATGACCTCTTTCCTAGAGGTTTGTAGAGGAGAATAATCGTGAAAGCGCTTGAGGGAAATTGATAACTATCTTTGTGCTACCTATCATCCTTCTCCTTCCTTTTTCCCTTTTTCTTGTCAGTGTTGAGATTGCCATATTTCATTATGTTTATGTCCTCTTGTGTTACATACCTCTCCATGAGGTCAAGTAATTCCTCCATCATCCAAGGTCGCTCCCTGACCAAGGTATTATTGCACTCCTTATGGCATAAGCATAGAATAAGCACATCAATCAGAAATTCAATTCTGGGACTATTAATCTTCAAGACCTCAGTGTTGAATCTAGTGAAAATATCATTATGGGACTCTCCCTCATTCTGCTTGATAGTGTGCAAATAGGTGTGAGGAAGCTTTACCTTTCTCCAACTAGCAATCTAGTGTAAGAATTTATCATAGAGCTGGTCATACGAGTATATCAATGTCATTTCCAATTTCACAGACCAATCTAGCATGATTTCCTAGAATATGGTGACCAACATCTTGGCGTGGATATACTCATGTCCGTGCAGCTACTTCATATGTTCAAATTGTAGTAGGCGCTCATTCGAGTCCATCAAGCCATTGTATCGAGGGAGTCCAGTAAGGACCTTAGCATCAATAGCTATGCACTCATCAATTATGTCTTGCACAAATGGAAACTCTCTTTCCCAACAAATTGAGGAGCACTATCATAGTAAGGATTCCTTTTAGTGATTCTCTTTAAAATTTTCTCTAGTCACTCGTTAAGTTGCTATACCTAGTGGGCAACCTCCTCCTATTCCTCGCGATCTACCTAAGACATGTTCCTGTGTGTCTAAGCTCTCAGGCACTCAACCCTTTTGTGTTACAAGGCTCAAAGGGTCGAGCACAAAGATATACTAAATTAGCTACTTCTTTATGGGGATGAGATCAAGTCTCTTCTCTGGGGAACAACTTGGGACTGCCCTCATGTTGAGTAGGCGATCATCGGTCCCTTGATCTATCTCTCTTTTCCCTTGGGGGCCTTTTATCTCTTGGAGGCCTCTCTTCACAATGGGATGGTTGAGGGGTGGCACTAGCGGCAAATCCTAGTTAGTTGTTATGTTTATTCAACGCAGCAAATAGTTGAGCAGAGATTTAAACGAATATTTGCTCATTGATTAACTGCATGAGCTAAGGTATGGTTATAGTGACCAATTGTTATGGCTGGGATTTGGGACCCACCATGTCAGGTTCTTGAGGTCGAGGAGGGAAAGTTGGAGATCTTCTATTTTTCTCTCTCTCGAATGCGATCTCCTAGTGTTAACCAATTTTCATAGTTGTAGACTCAATTTCCCACAGACGACACCAAAATGATAAGGGTAAATTTGGTTTAAATATATAATAGGCTAAAGTCCCACTATATCGACCATGTGACAGGTCAAGGAAAATACTTGTGATGTTACCGACATCGAGTCCAGCAACCAACAGCAAATGTCATGCTAGCCGAAGGGCCTCAGCTAAGACACTTTAAAGCTCAAGTTAGTAAATTGACTAGAAGGTAGAGCAACAGAGTGAGAGCTTAGAGCAATAGTGTACATACCTTGCTAAAGGTTGAAATACAGTATTTGTAGCCTTCTCGAGGCGGTTGATATGTCTATGATGCCCTTGTTGTGTATGAAGAGTCTTTGTCCTTGCTTGAGAACCTTCAAGTTTTATACAGCTGGTGTACTGTTCCAGGTGGCGCTACCTTCAACTATCTAAGACAAGGTCATACACTGGAGGCACGCACTAGATTGACACGACTGAAAATGGTGGTACTATTGGTAGCATGTGCAATTAATGTAGTGGCACGCTGCCTGACAGGGCATTCAATGTGACCGAATGGTTGTTGCATATTTTTAGCCTCTCTAATCAAGACAAGAACATTCGCAAGATATCTCTTCAAATCATGATTGTTAAGATGCAACACTATCACAGCTACATCATTCTGGTTGAATGACGGAGTCCCCATTATGGTCGATTAGGAAACGCTTATGTTTGCCATGTGGGTAGAGATCATGAGGTCAAATGATGGTCAAGCGTCCACTTGTCTCAATACAATTTGGGCTTGTGGCCATCGGGCCACTCAGACAATGTCGACCCAACTTCTGCCTTGATTGAGTACTATTGGGTTGAGACTATTAGGCTATCTCATATCGGTATGTGATCTTAAGTTTATCACTTAGCTAGAAGTGAGTTGTAAACTTCATAATTTAATTTGTAAATAATTGATTATTATTTCTAATTTGTTAAACTCGTTTAATTAATCATTTTAAATTAAAATACTATTAATTCAAGAATACCCACTGTTCGTAATTTACGTACAACAACAAGGTCGCAATACCCTCGACAATGGGTAAAAAAGTGTGTGAACCTTTCTATTTACATTTAACGTGCAAATAAGCTCCATCTACTATATATATTCAACCTCCCAATTTGGATTTAGGAAATGGATTTAATTGGCATCGGGTTAATACCAATAACTATGTATTCTTTCGGACAATTAGCTTTTGAATACGATCTGGAAACTCCTTTTCTCATTATTACCCCAATTTACACAAGAATTTACCAAACTAATCACCCTAGAAAATATAGGAAATTCATTCATCCAACGAACTAATCCTATTTTCATCTTCACTTACCTTCACATGTGGTAGATTACATCCAACACAATTTCGTTCGATTCTTGTGGAATTGGAAAATGTATCACAGCATAATCTATACTATTGTATATAGCACGATGGTGTGGAACTCACAATTATGTAATTTTGATTCAAATTATGCAATTTTGATCAAATGGTAAATTTTAGAATTTTGAGCATTTTAATTCATTTAAAAAAATTTCATTATTTGTTAATTATTACCTCTAACCGATATAATTGTATCCTATTTCTAATTTTCTTTCATTCAAAATTTGAAATATATCTATCTATCTATCAATATCTATACTATTATATATAGCACAATTTTATACTTATCTAATTATGTAATTTGATTTTAATTGTGCAATTTCTGCCACATGTCAAATTCTTAGAATTTCGACTATTTTAATTCAATTAAAAAAATTATTAGCTATTAATTATTATTTCTAACTAATATGATTGTATATTATCTCTAATTTTCTTTCATGTGAAATTCAAAATCTATTTGATAATATTTCATAATCTTTATTTGATAGATGATTTGATATTTTATATATTGATAAGATAATAGCACAGATACTTAGATGTACTAAAAGTGTTATACTTTATATATCTACATACAATTTGAAAACTAAAAATACATCCAAGTCTCAAATAACTCTCATAAAATCTTCCAGTTTCATATTTTGAAGAAGAGAAATTACCAAGTATTTCTATAAGAATTTTTCTAAGTAAAGAAAAATTTATTGCTATTTAGTTGTATTCTTCCATTGATTTTGTTGTTAGGATTTTAATTGTATGTTTTGTTTGTTATGTGGAATCGATTAACTTTAGGTGTTGATATAATCCATGTGTAGGATAAAAGAAATACTAAGAGAATTAAAAATATATATATTGAATATTTGCAACAAAATCACAAGGTTTGTTCTTTTTTATTATTTAATTGACAAATTTAATTTATAAACTTTGTAGAATAAACAATTTACTCAATTATAATTATATTTTTTTACTAATTAAACATCATATTCGGTCATGTTTGTCCACTTTATGATTATTCACTTTATTTTAATTATAAAAAAATTATTTAAATATTAATATATGTAAATAAGTGGGGAATTATTTTTACATATTAATGAAACTTGATGATTCTAATTAAACTTTGATAAAGATATTTGCTTGAGTATATAGCGACGAAGGATGACGAGCAGTAGCAAGTAGTCAGTTTTTTTTTTTTTTTTTATCATTAGAACTAATTTTAAGCATACTTTATTATTAATTTATTTGAAAAAATACGATTTTTTTCATTTATATTTTTTATTAATTTAATTTTAAATATAAATAATTACTTTAATTAATATTATAACTAGCATGTGTTCAGTGCATAATTTTAATATTAAAATAATTTTATTTCAATATTAAAATTATTTTTGGTGTATCATACCAAGCACATGTTAGCTATTTTATTTCAATATTAAAATTATTTTTGGTATATCACACTAGGCACATGTTAGCTATTATATATAACACAACAGTGTGAGACTTATAATTATGTAATTTTGATTTTAATTGTGCAATTTTGACCAAATGGCAAATTCTTAGAATTTTGAACATTTTAATTCATTTAAAAAAATTTCATTATTTATTGATTATTAACTCTAACAGATATGATTGTATTTTATCTCTAATTTTCTTTCATTTAAATTTTAAAATACATCTATCTATCTATCTATATCTATACTATTGCATAGAGCACAATGGTATGGGACCCATAATTGTACAATTCTAATTCTAATTGTGCAATTTTGGCCATATGTCAAATTTTTAGAATTTTGAATTTTTTAACTCAATTGAAAAATTTTCACTAGTTGTTTATTTACTTTTATATTTCATTTTAATACAATCAACTTACCTATTATAACTAAAATATTATGTTGTATTTATCTAGAATTGCAACCTAGATTTCTATCTCATGAGATAATTCAAAAAATATCTACTATTATATTTTTATCTCACTAAATAAGTTTATAATTTTAAAAATATTTTATAAGCACCATCTTAAGTATTTTTATCAAAAAATTCTATCTTACAATTTTAATTTATCACAAGATTAATAGATAAATATTTTATTTATTTTATACTTTTATATGTACATTTTGTTGTTATGCAATTATTCTTTTTACATTTTATTTCTAAATTATTTGTAGTATAATTCTATATTTTAGTAGTAGGACCTTTTTTTCCCAATTAGCATAATATAATTTTTTTTCTTTTTAATTAATTTAAAGTTCTTTTGTAGAAAATTTTTCAATACTTTTTTTGATAATATATTTTTGTATTTTCTTGTTTTGTTTTTATTTTAAATTATTAGATGCTTTTCTAATATATTTAAATATTTTATCAATATTATTACTTTATTATTTCCTCAAAATTTATTTAAGGTTGAATTACATTTACCTCCCATAAGGTTTGGAGTAATTACAAGAAAAAAACTTCGTAGTTTTGAAAATTACAAATACCCCCCTAAAGTTTTGGGCCTAAATGCAATACAGACGAAAATTATGAAATTATCAAAATGCTCCTCTGTTAAAAATTGTGAAATATCAAAAGATAAAAATACCCTTGAACCTATTTGTAATATTTTTGAATTTATGAGGTTGTATTTGTAATATAATCTTATCATCTTTGATTTTCCTTCTCCATTGATCAAATCACAAAATTAAAACCACCATTACACTTCTTTTGTCGAGCCCATCACAACCTACTCCTTGTTTAGAAGTTTCCATTGTCGAAACTAAGCAACCTGTCGCTACCGCCATGAGGCTCTGTTTAGAGGTTAATTTTCAGCGATTTACTAATTGTTTACAGGCAAATTTGATATCAATGCATTCCTTGTGATGAGGTAAAAAGAATGGTTAGCTTGATTGCTAGTTTTTCTAGTGTCGGAGAGGTGATGGTTGGAGAGGATGGAGACGGTAAGCATGAAAGAATTTGATAAAATGGGAAAACTCTTATGTATATATTTTTCAACGTTATGAAATTATAATTTCCACTCCAAAATTTCCTTATGGATTTCAATTGAGACCAAAATGCTCTCTAAGTGCCTCACATTGACCCCAAAATTCTTTTTCCCAATTTTAATTAAGTTTTCAAACTATTTAGTGCACTATATTGACTCGATTGACCAAAATTAATTCAAAATTGACCCCCAAAATTTTCAAAATTCTTATGATCAAGTCCTTTCTTATTCATGTTTTGATCCCCAAAATTTTCATCAAATAATAGTTTGATTTTTAAATCTTACTTTTTAAAATGCCAAATCTAGGGGTGTTACATGTCATTATTATTTAATTTTAGAAACTATTAAAAATATATTATCATGATAGATTTAATTTATTTTAGTGTTTTTACTTATTTTACTTTTTAGTTAAATTGAATTGAATTTAATTAAAATATAACCTATATACTACTATTTTAATATTATTAGATTATTTTGATAATATAAATATATATATTTAATATAATCTAATATGTTATATTTTAATGATGTAAATTTAATTAAATTATGTTAGATATGCTTATTATTTTTAATATTATTGAATATATCATTTCGATTATTAAAATTATATGTTCCAAGATGATAAATTTGATTTATATTTTTAATTTTTCTCACTTATTAAATTCAATTGAATATAATTAAACTATCTTAAATACATTTGTTATTTTAAATTCTCCTTGGATTCTTCTTTATTTTGTTACATTTAAGACCTCAAATAAAAAATAAATAAATAAATACACCCTTAACAAATTAAAAAAATCTTACAATACCACCCTCGAGGGTATTTTTGTCCACTTAAAAAAGTCAAACTAGGTCAAAAATGGCATCAATTAGTCTAAGGGTATTTTTTGAAATTTTACCCAAATTTTTTAATGGTTGTACAGCAAAACCCTAACAACTGGGCTGAAATGTTGGACGGCGATTAAGTTCAAGGAGGTATTTGCAATTTTCAAAATAATAAAGATTTTTTATAATTATGCCAAATCTTAGTGGAGATAGATGTAATTAACCCTTTATTTGAAATAAAAGTTCTTATGACCAACTTATTATTGTAATTTTTATATTACTTAAAAACATCAGCATGCAGTACTTTTTTATTTCAATTAATTATATTTTATTTATTTATTTTTAAATATTTCTATATGTTCATATAAGAATTTATCTTTGATGTTGAATTTTTATTTTACTATTATTTTAGTAGCAACTATCTTGATTTATCTAGATAAAATAAATTATTTATACTTCATATTTGAGTAGTGCACCTTGAAGAATGTGTGTAATGAAAGATTTAAAAATATTTTAATTTTATTAAGTTGTTGAAATTATTTTAATTTTCTTATCAATGAATGAAGAAAGGCTATGTATTTTTCTATAAAATATTAATAAAATTTATTAGCACTTGATTTATCCATTTCTAATATTGTGCGTATAAGAAAGAATTTTTTTTCTTTTGTATTTAATATCATTTGCTTTGATAAATTTATTTCAATTGGTTTAAGCTTTACTTATTATAATATTTTTATAAGAAAATTATTTTATTCCTCTTCAATAAATAAATAAAAAATTAAAAAATTATGTATATAGCTAAAAATTAAATTTTAAAATTTTATTACTAAATAAATGCTTTTTCATAATTAATATATTTGATATTTAATAATTTATATTCACTTTGATAATATTAACTATAAAAAATTAAATGGATATACAAAGTAATCAAAATATCTAATAAATATTAAATTATTTTTACATTTAAGGAGTTAAACGTTTTTTAAATTTCATTATAAATTTTTATCCTAAAGACTTAAAATTTAACCAAAAAAAGAAGTTGATAACTATTGTAGTTCAAAACAACAATCAATTTTTTAGACTTAATAAATTCTTTTATATTTATATGGATATAATCACTTTAATTTTAATTAAGTAATACAATATAAAAATTATTTCTAATAAAAAAGTATTAAATAAATAAAAAATATTCAATCATTTAATCAAATAAATTTTTTTATTTCTTAATTAAATAATTATTTTCTAGAAAATTTAAAATTTAATTATATATATAACTTTTACATAATGTATATTAAATATAATTCAGAAGTAAAATTAAACTATTTAACAATCATAATTATCTCTTAATATCGTGATTTATTTAAAAACTTTTACAGCTTATCTATTGCTTATGAAAGATATAAATAAATATTTATGTAAAATATCAAATAATCACTTTTTAAGTAAAGAGTTAGGAGTTTGAGAAAGAATAATTATAAATTAATTGATATATAAGTCCTCAACTTATCAAAGTCTTTAAAATTTAATTATTTTTACAATAATATTTTTTAGATATGTAAAATAATTTTAAATAAAACTATATATATGGTATATAATAATTTCGTTGACGAATTTGTTTCAAATATAAACAGTTATTTTCTACAACAACTATAAATTCTGAGCCTTATTTTTATATTATTAATTTAATCATTTTAGGTTCTTGGCAATAAAATAATAGAGAAGTTATTTTCAATTATTTGAAATAAATTATTTTATATGGAACATATATATAGTTGACATAGTTGAAAATTTTCTACAATTTGATAAATGATCACTTAAATAGCAAATGATATCAATTTTTATATTTTTTTATATATTTAATTACTCTATTGTATAATTATATAGCGTACATTTATTTTAATATTTATGTTTATAAAACTTCATAAAAATACTTTTGCATGGATTACTAATGTGAGATCAAAAGAGTTTGAATAGACGTAAGTATTCATTTAATTATTCATATACTTTTATAAACTTATAAAAGAAACTTACTATAGCACCCCACCTCAGGATAGCACCTAAACTAAGGCAATATTCTAATTCAGACTTAATTCTCAAACTTGCAATTCAATAGTAGGCCCATAAATTTCAAACATCTCAAAGGTAAATATTGATTCAACTCAAACAAAACTAATTAAAACTGCAAAACAGATGTATCATAAGAGATTCAGGGAACTTAGTTAAGTTACAGCCTTTGATAGATCATGCCATCAATGCCATCTTACACTACAACCTTCAAAATAAAATTTACATATCACGACATCTCTAAGGTAAACGACACATTCACAAGTTCCATACTTAACTAAGGCATTAGTTCTATTACAAAACAACCATGTACTTTGTTTCAAGCCTAGCATCCATCAGATCTCGTCCCGATGTGAGAGATTATGAAATACAGGGCGGTAAGTCCAAAGACTTGGTGAGGGATAAGTAAGAGTAATAGCAAGGTTTATCGAGAAAAAACTCAACTCGATAGAACATAATTTAATCATGTTGAATATAACAAATCCAGAAAATAGGTAGTACAGAAAAGCAAATAAGAAATTCACCTGCCTTATTACTCCAAGAACATATTACAAGTAGACAGAAATCATTTAGACATATCAAACCCAAAGCATATGCATTCCAAGAAAAGGCTACAAGATATGCATTGCAGATTTATCTTATACCAGATAGACAAATAATTCACCTATGTGTAATAGTTTGGTATATGGCAGATGCCTATGCGGAACTATATAGTACACCACTGATACCTAGGGGAAAATCCCTAGTGTATCACTCATACCTAGGGGAAATCCCTAGCGTACGGTTAGCATCCAGGGAGTAATCCCTAGTGTACCATTTACACCAAGGGAAAATTTCCTAGCGTGCCCCACATAACCAAACAGATCACCCGATTTGGCCCTTGGCCCATATGATCACCATACAGATAACAGAATTAATTGCTTATACAAATGCCTAGGGGAAAATTCCTAGCACACCATCAGTTTTAAATCAAACCTTACAGAACATAAATGCTGCCAAGGTAACAAAAAGTAGTAAACGGAACACAGATAAGCCAGCATGGCCAATAAACACAGAGTAGATAGTAGATATGCTGACAAGGTAACAAATATAGTACAGACAATACAGATACAAGATAGACGGATATCAAGATAACAGACAACAAACAGAGGTTCTAGGTGCTAGAACAAATAGAAAACAAAATCAATATCAGAGATAGTCCTCACAAGGGTATTCAAATCAGATAATTGATAACAGATAACATATTAGATCTTAAACAAATTCGAGTATGTATAGAGCAAAAAAACCCACACAGGGGCTCATTACAATTAACTAGTAGAGAGAAGAGTGCCAGATTGGCAAACCCTCACCTCTTGTAGTTTCAATCAACAATAATCAAAATTGAAATCTAATGCTCGCTAGTACCCAGCTTATCGTCACTTAATCAGGAAAATATTCCAAGAATCAAAATTCTTGTTCAACCCTAACAGCTTTCTAGAAATGTATCAAGCAATCTAATGTCATGTCTTGTCTATTATCTAGATGATATAGATTAATATCCTTCTTCACAAAATTCTCCAAAAATCAACATTTACAAATTATCTAGGACAATCTAGATTAATTCCAGAATAACATAATTTTCACAATAACAAAATCAAGGCATTACAATCTTAAGCAATACATGTGCATTAATCTCTAGTCAAATTTCCATTTCAAACACCATTTAACCCATAATAGTTCCCAATATCATAATTAAAGTTCAACTTAGTATCATCTACAAATTGAGTCCAAAGTTTGTATCTCCCAACTCTATATTTCTCGCATAGGTAATCAATTCATATAGTTACACATATCATCTCAAAGACTAGTTCTAGACAAGGTACAACATATTGCATGCATGCATATATATAACATGCTACAACCGAACATAAATCCAAATTTTGCCACCAAGCTAGAATCACAAACCGATAGCATAAAAGTGATCGCTGCATCGAGACAAGAAAACTATCTCTTTGTCGCTGCTGGAAAATTCAACACCACCACCACCCAGAGACTCCTCTCGCCAAGAGCTTTCCAACAGTATCCTTGGTTCCAACAATAGCTGCATGAAAGCCCTTCAAAACCTACCTTAAAGTTTTCATGGTCTACAAGCTCTGCTTTCAATTTTTGCCCTCACTGTTACGTTTTGCTGCCATGCGACACTTCCACAATGTTCCCCTTAATGAATACTTCCTAAACCACCCTTCAAGATGGTCACCAAAAAACAAGAAACCTAGTTGGCCACCATGAAGCTCTCTCTCTCGGTTCCTCACGCGGCTACTCTTCAGACGTCATCAGCTGTGCATGGAGGTGCAAGTGTGACCGAAGGATAGAGGGCAAAGGAATAGTTGGTGTGGTTTGGGGAGGTTCTGGCTTGTGAGAAGGATCGCCAGTGATAGTGGTCTCAACCGAGAAGAAGAAGAAAAAAAAGGAAAGAAAAATGAGGGAAAAGGGAAAGAAGGAAATGAAGAAGAAAGGAAAGAGAGCTGCCATTTTTAGTAATCCCATTTGCAATTTTTTTTAGTCCCTCAAAAATTTAAGTTATGCAATCATGTCCAAAATTTTTAGGAAAATTGTGATTAACCCCAATTGACTTAGGGTATCTCATTCAAACCCCAAACTATTCAAAAATTTACACAATTAAGTCTATAAAAATTATAATTTAACCCACAAAAATTTTTAAAATAATTAATAATATGAAATTCATAAATTTTCAAATAATGACAAAATCATATATTGTAAATAAAATCAATAAAATTCTAGGAGTGTTACACTTACGAAAGTTTGATATTTTATTTGAATTTAGTATTATAAATTCACTTATTATATTATTAATGTACATGATATATATTAATTGGTAATTTCTAAAATAATAAAATAACTACATATACAAATAAAAATAAATAAATTTTACTCATCATAGTTATATGGAATATTAAGAGATATTTTAGCTTATAAACATTGTATGTTTCAAACTACTTATTGAGTTAGTTATCAAGTAATTAATAACCTAATGTAAGTTATTTTCATAAATAAAGCACCAAGAAGTTATATATTTACTCTAAAAAAAATTATTTATCCTTTAAAATTCTCAAATATTATCAAAATGTAACTATAACTTCTAAATTATTAAGAAATCATACAGAAAAGCTTTATATTTAAAAATAAATTATTTTCTTATTTATTATATCAGAAACATATAAGTATAACTATCTAATTTAAAAAGTGTACTTAGTAAATTATTCTGCACTATTTTTATTTTTTAATTCTTTTATTCATTTTTAAAATTTTATCATTTTATAAATTTCTGTATAAACTTAGAGCTAGCAATTCTTGATATTCAATAACTTGTTTAAGTATAAATTACCTTCAAACATAGTATTTTTAATTGAGATATTTATATTATTTTAGTTACTTAGTAATAGATTTTCTTTCATTAAATGCCAAAAATAATTACAATTCATGTTTTAATCACATGAAATAAAATAAATATTACTATAAAATAAATTATGTCAATTTTAAAATTATTTTTGGTGCATCGCACTAGGCACATGCTAGTTATTCAAATATAAGACGTCTATGAGACCTTAAGTTTGAGAATTAGATTAATATATAATTGTAAACATAGAGATTAATATTCGATATTGGTTAATTGTACAACTACTGCTTCAAATAGAGTTCCCTAAATGAGATTGTTTAGTAAATTTGTTCCCTAACAAGCACCACTTGTGAGTGCTAGTGCACCATTTCAATGACCATGAAACAAGGCATTAGGCATGCTCTTTTCAGAGATGCATCACTCATAGAAGTCTATTTGAGTCAAATTAAAGTCCATTTTTGGACAAATACTTTAATTTGTAACATATCCATATCAAAATCATAGAAATATATTTCAGAATTTTCATCCTAATGTGCAACCTATATATGTAGCTATGAATGATTTAATAGTTTTAATCAAATCTAGGAAATGTTATAAATAAATATTAAAGATGACAAAAAGTAGATTTACTTTTTATTAATTGAATAAAAATATTGTTTATAAAATAACTATGCACCGAATTAATTAAAATTGATAACTAATAGATAAAAATGATAACATTTCAAGCACAATACTTGAAAATACACCAAAAAAAGTTTGAGGCTTTTTTTGATAAATAAAAATGGAAAAAAAGCAAAATAAGGAAAGAGAAATATATGTAATACGGAGAAGGTTAAAACCAATTCGAGTAATTAGTTTAAACAAATGAGCTGACAAAAATAGAACATATATTAAAGAAAAGGTTGTGATAATGTCATCCAAAAAAAAAAAAAATTGTAACACCCCACTCAAGATAGTCTCTAAGCTGTGATATCAATCTAGTTCAACCTTAATTCTTAACTTACAAACAAGCAATAGGCCCATACAAATAAACTTATCAGAGACAGCAGCAATCTAACTTAAACAAACCTTGATAAAACTACTAGATACATGCCATAGTTCAATCCTTAGTACTTAACAACATATACATGCCTTCGGTATCATCATCATTCCTGACATATCATGACATCTCAATATCCAGGCTTAACATTTAAACGACTCCATACATACAATAAAAAAAAAACTACTCTATTACAAATTGTGTTCATGTTCTAGCTTGAGATCTAAGTTCATCACCTATTTCTTGCCTAAGAAAATAAAAGAATATATAGGAGGGTAAGTCCAAAGAACTATGTGAGGGATAACATTAATAGTAAGCAACGGGACCTGTCAGGGAAAGAACATCTCAACAAATCATAAATCAATTATCACCACATGAACAATTATGATTCAAGTAATGACAAGTTTGGTACTCAAGAATCTCTCTTGCCTTGTTGCTTGAAGAACATATCACAATCAATTAGGATATAAGTATGATCAAGCAAACCTGAACAATATGTGTATTTCAATAGGTCAAGATGAGACATGCATATTAGATTCACTTTATTCCAATCAATCAAGTACTTTTACCAAAGCGTGACAGCTTGGTACATGGCTTGTGCCCATACAGATCATATAGTGCACTATGATACCAAGGGAAAAATCTCTAGCATACTGCTGATACCCAGAGGAAATCCTTAATGTACCCAAACGGACTGTAAAGCGTTCCCATATCCAAACATTTCGCCCAATTAGGCCATCAGCCAATCAATTCTCTGTACAATTAACAAGTACCAATAACAGTTTATGCAGATGCCTAAGGGGAAATTCCTAGCACATTGCTAATCCCAGATAGAACAAATGTGCCTACAATGCAACATATAATGATTCAGAATGATAATGGATAACTAGACAATAATAAGTATCAATTAGGAATAAATAAAGAAACAAATAACAATTGGAAGTTTAGGGTGCCACAACAAAAAAGAACAAACTCTTGATAGAGCACAATCAAGGAATAACCCTCATGAGGGTGTACATAGCAATTAACAATTAACAAGTAAGATCACGAGCAATTACAATTCTAATAAACAAGAGCAAGTAAAGTACACAATCATGTTGAACCCTTACATGGGTCATTCCATAAGAACATATAGGTATAATTAAGGCCAAAATGACAGACTCTTACCTCTTCAGTCTCAGAAAACCAACCATAATCTACAATTTAATGGTCCATGGAACCTACTTCTTCATCACCTAACCAAAATAGTATATTTACAGTCAAAAATTCACATTCAACCCTAATATTTACTATTATACTATCAACAGTCCAAAATCACTAACCATCCACTTAATACAATAGTTATAGGGTTTAATTAGTACTATCGATACAAAATGTGCTAATTAAGCCACTATTATAGAAATAGTTATGGTTTCGCATTGATTCCATTAAAGAAATATAATTCGGTCCTTAATTACATATTAAACCTCATAACATCATCCTAAATCAATAATTATGGTCTAATCATGTTAATTAACCCAATTTTTCATTATTGAAGTCCCAAATCCATAAAATTAGGGTTTCTTACTTATTAACCTCAATTAACAAAAGATGCCATGTAAGAAAGAAAAAAATGGAGGAAGAAATGTGTAGCGCCCCATCCGAGAGGTGTTTGCTTCAGATCGAGGTACTACTTTAATCGAATTTTTCAAAATCAATTCCATCCTCCAAAATTTTCTCAACCTAAGAAATTTCATAACTTAAAATTCAATCCAATCATGCCGAAAATGACAAGCAAAACTCAAGCTCTCATAACAAGTCACAATTACTCAAGGCCCCATAATTTAACTTACATAGTAACATCATTCATCAAGAGCCCTAATCTATCACACTTCGCAGTCAAAAGGTACTAACTTAACCTATACCCCCTATTACATTACAACCATAGCATCTTGCATCCTTACCGTTGTAGATGTCATGATAATAATATTTACACTATGCCAAAAGGTAGCCCAAGCTCAGAGTGCCTTCTATTCTTTAATTTGGCCAAAGAACAAATAGGACAACATGAAAAGGGTAAATCTGAATAACTCAGTTATGTAAGCATTTACATGTATAGGAAGAATTAGAATAAAATGGAATACAATATACATATGTAAGAAGAACATTCATTTTGAATTCAAATAACTAAAATATATGTTACAATAGCTAGATATTAGAGATTTGAAAGGGTTTACGAGATCTATGAACCAAATCCAGAAACTAGTATTTCTTGTACAACACTTTGTGAGCTGACCCGATGTTGTCCCATATTGACAAAGAGTCATTTCACATTTAATTCATTTCATAGAAGATTTAAAAACTCATAGACATGATTAGTTTTAAGAAACCCAGTGAACAAGTTGTTCCATGAAAAACTCAAGTTTCAAAATTTAGGATTTTGATCAATTTTATAGAATAGGCTAGACAAGAACATTTTATAAAATCAGTGATAAATAGCCTACCCCATTATATCACCTCGATCTTGTATAAACAATATGAACATAAAATAGCATGTCCTCTTATATTACCTCAGCGAGTGGTCAACTAGCCAAAACATTGTGACACAAATCAATAAAATTGATTTTCACTGATCAAGCCTCTCCTAAAGACAAGATTGCAACCACACAAATCAGTAGGACCAATCCTCACCGACTAAGCCTTAGGCCAAGTCAACCCTCAACTGCTCGACGTCAAGATTGCAAACCAAATCAACCAACGACACTATTTGTGTCACCTATATAATGGTACAAATTTGCAATAGTAATCCAAGTATTCCACTAGGATTGACACTCAACCCAAACAAATTTTTCATATAATTATCTATGAATAAATTCAACAATAACGTATGCCTATAAGGCCATGGATTGCATTGAATATTACCAGAAACAAGAATCAAGAAATAAATATTTATCATAAGCTAACAAGAAATACGGGGTTAGCCGGCAAGGTTGTAGGGTACAAAGGACAGAAAATGAACATCATAATAAAAGTTATGGACACTAGAATAGAAACAAGCAATAACCCTCACAGGGGTTTACAAAACAAGTAATAGATAACAAATAAGATCTCTAACAATTCACGGAGTACAATAACCAAGATGCAACCACAAAATGCAAACAAGTTTAACCCTCATAGGGATTTGTCACAATAACAGATAAATATAAGAAGGTACCAAGCTAGTAGACCTTTATAGGGTATATATGCAAATACCCAAGAGGTTAGATCTTCACCTTAATAGCCTCAGATATGCTATCACCACCTATTAATCTGTAGGACTCACTTCTTCATCACCTGATCTAAAAAAATAGGTCCACTGTCAATATCCTTATCCAACCCTATTAATTACAATTATAATATCAATTCTAAATCAACAACTATTTGTCTAATATGGTAATTTTTTGGTTTGATCAGTACTATCATTATGGTATGGTTAATTATATTGTTAATATAGGAATATTTATGAGATTTATATCAGTACTAGCAAAAAGGGCATAATCAAGTCTTTGTTACATACTAATTCTCATAACATTATCCCAAATCAAAATAATACCTCAAATCTTAATTAACCCAATTATTGCCACTTAGGTTCCAAATTCATAAAATGAGGGTTTCTCTACCTAATTAACCTAATTATCAGGATTATTACGTAATAAGATAAAATTCAGATCCATCAACTTATGTAATTATATGCATGCCTCAATGTTTTCGATCAAATCATACGCATTCTTTTGTTGGTACAATACATCGCAAGACTTGAAGGTATATACATACACATGCATACAACTTTAAACTCATTTCTATTTTTACCTAATTTCTTCCTACCAAAGCTCCAAAATCATGATCAGCTTGCATGCATGTAATCACCGCGATGAGATGAACAAACTATCCTAGTGCCATCCCCCCTCCCAAGAAATGTTCACTGCTATTGCCAAAAGGTGCATTTCAACTCCAAAATTCTAAACCCCCAATCAAATTCTCCTCCGTTGATGGCCGATTTGCGAAATTAAGGTCACCAACTCGTTCACCAAGCTAAACCTATCAAGATTCACCCTTTGGTTGCCATGAAATGCCGCCAGAACAGTGAGACCTAATACCTCTACCACGCATCCCATTTGGCTTGCAAGTTCTAGTGTTTCTCCTACTGGTTTGGAGGGTAGTGGGTATGTATAAGTTCCTTTAGCTGAGAGGAAGGTAGTGGTGGTCTTGGTTTCAAGGTTCATAGCTGGTAGAGGTAATTGCCAGTGTGGTTGCTGAGCGGTGTATAGTGAGAATTTGAAGAAGATAGGATGGGTTCTAGCTATTTATTGGCCACTCCTAGAAATTCTAAATTTGACCCCCAAGACTTTTCTTCTGTTTTCAATCGAGTGCTCCTAGATTTTAAAAACTCATCACTTCAGCCTTGAAATTAGTTAATGCCTTATTTTAACCCCTTTGACCTAAAATAATTCTATTTTGACCCACAAAGTTTCAAGACTCTTGAAAATCAAGTTTTCTTAAATTTCAAATTATCCCCAAAACTCAAAAATTCTTACAATCAAATCCTTTTTTATTATTATTATTTTATTTTTATTTATTTATTCATCATTTTTTTAGCCCCAAAAATTTTCAAACTCAATATTTTAATTTTTAAAACTTATTTTCCAAAATACCCAATTTAGGGGTGTTACAATATGAAAATGGGATATATATATATATATATATAATTGGACTTTTTCTATTTCACAAATTGATCCCAGAATTTTTTCTTCAGCCATCAATTGAGTCCTTCAAGGTTGTCAATTCTTCAATCCTGTCCCAAGACAATGTGGGTGCATGACGTTTGCCCCTTTGACCCAAAAATATTCCATACAAACCCCCCTCCCCAAAACTTTCAAATATAGTTCAATTAGGTTTTCTTAAATTATGAATTGATCCCAAAATTTTTAAAAATACATAATAAATTAAAATTCATGAAAATAAAAATAATAGCTATAGATTCCACCAATTTTAAAATTTCTAGGGGTGTTACAAAAACTAACTTTAGTGACCGCCAAACAATGACACTGGGAGTAGTCACTAATTTGTGATTGACTTTATTTGAAACTTTAAAAAAAAGAAAGTAATAGATTAGTGATCAATTTGTGATGGAATTGGTGACTCCAAACATAGCAGTCACTACTCAGTCATTAAATTAGTAACCGATTTTTCTTGGGTCACAAAAGTGGTCATTAAATTCTCCAATTTCTTTAACTTGGGCCACTGATTAGTGGCCGTATATAGAGCAGTCATAAATTCATCACAAATTTTTAAATAAAATTTGAAAAAATTAATATCCTCTTATATTGACAAAATAATCTATTTAATTTAATAAAATAGTTTTAAATAATTATTTTTTTATTAGTAAATAATTTTTCTAACAAATAACATATTAATTATATAATACATTAAATAAATTAGATAACTTATTATATAAATAAAAATTAACTAAATAAATTATTATATTTTTATAATTAATAAAATTAGTTATTCTAATGATATTATATTTATATAAATTATAATTTAAATAGGTAAATATTACATTTATAATTAAATATTACATTTAAATAAGTTACTATTTGCATAGTCAAATTAATTGTATGTATACTTAAATAATACATTTTTAATTTAATAAATAATGTAACATGTTCTGATAATGTATAATATGAAAATAATAATATGTATTAATTACTAATCATGCCATTTATTAAAAATATAAAAATTTAATTATCAGCTAATATTAACATAATACTCTATTAATTTAATAAATTAGTTTTAAATAACTTTATTTATTAGTTAAGGACTATGCTAAAGGTTTTGGATCTCTTAATGAGTTATCCGAATAGGTTCTGAGGCTTAACAATACTCCACTTATGTTTAATTCTGTATTACCCCTTGTTTGCCCTTGTTAGCCGGGTTGGCATTTGTGGGCATTTGGATATTGAATCAGATTTATTTGGTGGAGTTGTTAAATTTAGGTAAATGATACCCTAGTTTGGTGAATTTGTTTGAGATCTAATCCCTCCTTCATAAGATCCTGTCCCTAAATGATATCCAACCCATGGTAGATGGGTTATATTTAATCTATTGTTTGGTTAACACATATTCTAAAAATGAATTTTCTTAAAGGAAAATCTTCTGTTAAAAATAGTTGTGTGGAAGAAATAGATCTTTCAGCAATATTGATCTTCTTAATAAATGGACTAATCCTAAAGTGGATCCAAAATTAATTTACCAGCTTGGTACTTTTGAAAAAATTGGTTTAAAACAACTGAGAAGTCTATTCCTCTTGATAAAGATGATATTTCTTTACAATTATTGCATAGATCTAATATTGATAGATATAGATCTAATTATATATTTTTACATATTAGTTTAATTCAAGTTGCTTTTAAACTTCTTACTCCTAATAATTTGCCTGATAGTTTTGTTGCAATTTTGCAAGATGCTCGTAATTTAAATTGAAAGCATTCAATTATGGGTATTATAAATCCAATGTAGCACATGGCCCGATTTATTTTGATGTTTATCCTAATTTATAGTTATCTTTGGCTGATGTTAATATTTTACGTACTTTAACCTTAAATGTTAAATTACATAGTTATAATTATATGCCTAATATTGAAACAATGTGTATTTGTCACTGTATTTAGTATAAACCGCTTTACACTTTGAATCCTATGTGTAAAATGATTAACAAACATTATAATGAAACTATTTTAATTGAAATAAATTTTTGTAAGTCTCATGTTACTACTGGGAGACCTATTAAATGAGATGAAGTTAAATTTTCTAATAATTGGAAAATGAAAAAGATTGTTCCTATTCAACCTATAATACAAACTGAGGTAAATAAAATAATTCAAACTCCAACTGGAGATGTTACTATTCAATTTAAATCAAAACCTCAAAATATGCTAAAATTTTCAAGATCTAACACTCGATCTAATAGATCTTATTTTTCTTTTTAGATTCGATTAATTATACAGTTGAAAGTCCTAATATGTCTAGAACTTCCACATATGATATAAGAGAACATGTTCTTGAAATTAGAAAGATAATAATTTAGAAACTAGGTTTGATAAATTGAAAATCTCTTCTTCTAATATTGTTCTTGGTATTCCTTTAAATGATAATAATAGTGATAGTTCAATTGAACCGACTGAATCCAAAATGGATTTTTCTGTGAGAAATACTTGCATTTGATTTTTGGTTTTAATGATTAAAAACAAATATGATTTTAGCCCTGGTTCTTCTGATAGAAAACTTATACAAATTGAGTTTAATAAAAAAAGATGGGAATTGTTTAGAAAATGGTTCTTTGAAAATTTCTCTAAAGAACAACAATCTCATTTCCAAAAAGAATTTTATAAATTTGTTACTAAAAAGCATCAACTTATTCCTTTTGTAACATGGTTTATGGTTAATTATATTGAATCTTATATTTCTGTTTTAGAGAGAACTTATATTTTGGAAGATGGTAAAAAACAAAAATCTATTTTTCCTCCTCAAGTCCCTCTTAATGTAGAAAGGAATCATAATCTTTATTTTTCTGCATTTCATAAACTATTAGCTTGTGATTGTACTGCTATCACTGTTCGTGAAATGAATGTTTTAATTAGACAACAAAATTATTCTAATTTATATTTAAATGTTCTTGGCGAAAGTTTATTTCAACTTGATCAAAGGCTTCCTAACATAGTAAATATGATTAATAAACTAAATAAATTCATGGGCGATCTTGAAGAAAAAATTGATAAAACTTTTATTTATTCTCCTTCACCAAATTTAATAGCTATGCCTAGTATTCAACCTCCCCCTAACATTGAAAATTTTAAACTTAGGGATATTTCTAAATTAGAAAAAATTATAACTAAAAAATTTGCTGAGTTTAGGATTTCAACTCTTCATAATAATAATTTGGATGAGGAATCTTATCAACAAGCTATTAATGATGAAGTTAATAAACTCCAAAAATATGCTGATAGGCCTACTATGAGGACTTAATATTATTCTCGTCCCACACCCCAGGATGTTCTTCATGAAGAACAGGACTTAATTCTTAATAATTCTTATTCTGGAAAAAATATTTATGAGTGAAATTTGGATGGTTTTACCGAACGTCATATTTATAATTTGGTACATTATATGTTGATGTATAGTACAATTTATAAAAATAATGGCAGTTCTAATAAAACTATTGCTAAAATGATAATTGCTGGTTTCACTAGTCAATTAAAAGGTTGGTGGGATAATTATCTTACCCTTGAAAATAAAGAAGAAATTCTCAATACTGTCAAATAGGAATAGGAAGGAACTAGTGGTGGTTCTAAAAATACTGTTTATACACATATTGTCACCATTATAGAACACTTTAGCGGTAGGTGGACTAATAATTCTAAATACATAAGAACCTTACTAAATGGTTTAAAGTGTCAAAGTCTTACATCTTTCAGGTGGTAAAGGACACTTTTCTTTCCAGAGTTATGGAACTTTCCAAGTCTATTAGTACTCATTGGAAATCAAAATTTATTGATGGTTTGCCTTCATTATTTGCTGAAAGAGTTAGAAAAAATCTTAGGTAGAATGAGTATAATATTGACTACAATAAATATACTTATGGCAAGATAATTGGAACTTGCATTTAGGAAGGTTTAGCTTTATGTAATGAAATAAAATCAAATCAACAAATTAAGCATATCAATATAATAGAAAGAAAACAATTAGGTCATTTCTGTGGTCAATTTGGTATGGATAATCCTATACCACTTAATAATAATAAAACTCAATATGATAAAAATATTCCTTATGGGAAGAATAAACTAAGAAAAAAGTCTCATAAAAAGGAAAGAGAAAAAGAGAGAGAGAAAAGAAAGTCTAATAAAAAACTTTATAAAAGATTTAAAAAATATGGTGCATGTTATAAATGTGGAAAAGTTGGTCATTATGTTGATAAGTGTAAAATGAAAAATAAGATTAATAATCTTGATATTGATGATAGTCTTAAAGAAACTCTTTATAAATTAATGCTTGAATCTTCTGATGAAGATGCCTTTTCTGATGCTGATACTTTAAATGAATATTTTAATAGTTCAGAATCTGAGATTGATCCTTGTAAGGAAGGTACGTCCTGTATTAATTCTGATACTGATAGTAGTAAAACTAATAGTGAAGGTTTATATAATATTATTTCACAGTTTAATGAATTAAATATTATTGATAATAACAATACTTTAGAATTTCTTAAATTAATTAAAGATTCTATATTAAGATCTAAAATTGTTGATCAAATTAAAAATATTCCTTCTTCTTCTTCAAAACATGCTGAAGAATTTGTTTATAATATTCCTAATAATAGAAACAATGATCCCTATTCAATGGCTAAAGTTTATAAAATGTTAGAAAATAGGAATAAATATAGTAATCCTACTATTGTTAATGATTTAAACAAAGAAGTTGATAACTCAAAAAGAGAAGTTGCTAAAATAAAAGGAAATAATAAGTTTCTTGAATATAGGATGAGAAAATTAGAAATTTCCCAAGGTAAACAAATTATGCCTAGAATTGATAATTTGTTTGATACTTTTCGTAATAATTTACAAGGTGATGATTTCCTTTTTAAATTAGAAATGGATACTTCACAAAAATGATTGGTTAAAATTAATCTTTTGATTGATAATAAGTTTTCAAAAGAATTAATTATTTTAATTGATAGTGGTGCTGATCTTAATTGTATTCAAGAAGGTTTAATACCTATTAGGTATTTTGAAAAACCTCCTATATTCTTCGTTCTGCTAATGGTGAAAAACTTGATATAAGCTATAAATTATCAAAAGCTTTTATATGTAAAAATAAAAATTGTATTCCTACAAGCTTTTTACTAGTTAAAAATATTTTTATCCAAATTATACTTGGTACACCTTTTTTTAAAAAAAAAAATATTTCCTTTAAAAATGGTTGATCAAAAGGGTTTTATAGGAACTTTTAATGGTAATGGTTTATATTTTCAGTTTATAGCAGAACCTTTTTCTAAAATTCTTAATCAAATTGAGGATTTGCTTAAAGCTAAAACTAATCATATAAATTTTTTAAAACAAGAAATAATTAGTCTTAATATTGATCATCAGTTAAAAAATCCTAAGCTAAAAGAAAAAATTTCTTTTCTTGAAAATCAATTTTCTTTAACTGTGTGTAATGAACACTGGAATAAGAAAAAACATATTATTGATCTTCCTTATGAAGATAATTTTGATGGGAAAATTCCCACAAAAGCTAGATCATGCCAAATGAATTCTAAGAATCTAGAATATTGCAGAAAGGAAATTAAATCCTTACTGCAGAAAGGTCATATAAGACCAACTAAGTCTCAGTAGCATTGTACGGTAAAGTATCAATCCCTGCTATTCTAGGATTTATCAAAATATAAAGGTACCACTAAAGAGCCTCCAGGGATTATGAGGCCTGAACTAATCCAAGAGACTATAGACAAGGTGCATATTATAAAACAGTGGACGAAGGCTGCTCAGGACCGCCAGAAGAATTATGCTAATAGACGAAGAAAAGACCTAGAATTTGAGATTGGCGATCGAGTGTTTCTCAAAGTGTCGCCACAGAAAGAGATCAGAAGAATTGGCAAAGATGGAAAACTAGAAGATAACCTACCATATGATGAGCAACCAATTCGTATCTTAGATAAAGAGTTCCAAAAGCTTAGGAATCAAAAGATTTCTCAAGTGAAAGTGTTGTGGTGCAATCACAATATTAAGAAAGCAACTTGGGAACATGAGGATCTCATGTGCCAACAATATCCCAAGTTATTTCCATATTTAGGTGAGAATCTAGGGACCAGATTCCTTTGGGGTGGAGGTCAGTAACACCCCTAAAATTTTATCAATTTTATTTATAATATACAATTTTATTATTAATCAAAAATTTTATGAATTTCGCATTATTAATTATTTTAAAAGTTTTGTGGGTTAAATTATAAATTTTGTAGACTTAATTGTGTATACTTTTGATCAAGTTGTGGTTAATCATAATTTTCTAAAATTTTGGGGTAAAATTGCATAATTTAAAATTTTATTAAAAAATAATATCAAATCAAAATCAGATTTTGAGATCAGGTAGGGCCCTTTCTCCCCTTAATTTTTTTTTCTTTTTTCTTTTTTTCTTCTTCCTTTTCTTCTCCTCTTTCCTCTCTTTCTCTTTTTTCTTCACTGAGAGCACCACTATCTTTGACCATCATCTCCAATGGTTTTTTTCGCCATTCCTAACCACCAAACTTTTTCCCTCACCACAACCAACACCTTCCACACCTCAAAACCACCAACTGAGCGGTGGAGCAGCAGTGGATAGAGGAGAACCAAGAAAAGCATGTCACGGTGGTTGTTGGTTTCTCTTTTTTCGACGACCATTCTCCATTCAGAGGGTAGGGATAAAAAGCTCTTGATGAGTGGATCACAACAATATCATTGCATGGCAATTTCACTAATGGCGAGGCAGTGATTGAAGCTCAACAGAGATAGGAGGAAATTAGCATTTTTTAGCCCATTTCGATGTCTACACTGCTCAAAATTGAAAACAGAAGGTGGCATTGGAATCCTCATGATGAGAGGAATATTCTAATGGTAAAGTTTCATTTTCTAATGGTATCAAAGAGCTAGTCTCTTCATCTCGACACAGTGATCGTCCCGATACTTTCGATTTGTGATTTCAATCCTTCATTAGTGAGATTGAATTTTTATTTGAATATTGCATGTTATATATATATGCACGCATGCATGCTGTTGTTAGTTTTGTTCGAGTTAAGCCTTTGAGTTGATATAGGTATTTTGACGATTATTTTTCTATGCGAGGAATAAGGTAGTGGGAGATATGATTTTGAACCCGTATGTTGGTTAATAATAAGTCGAATATAAATTTTGATATTGGGAATCATTATAAGTTAAGTTATGTTAGAATGGGAATTAACTAGAGATTTATGCATGAATGTTGAATCTAAAGAAGTTTGATTCATGGCATATTTTCTTGATTAGGTGACGACAAGCTAAGCACTGACAAGCATTAGATCAACTTTTAACTGTTGCTATTTGGGACTGCAAGAGGTGAGGGTCTCCCACTCTAAGTTGTTGCTTGTTAAGCTATTCATTTTATTGGTAACCTCTTTGAGGGTCTCCCACTCTGGGTTGTTGCTTGTTAAGCTACTCATATTTCTTGGTAACCCTTGTGAGGGTCTCCCACTCTAGGTTGTTGCTTGTTAAGCTACTTATATTTATTGGTAACCCCTGCAAGGGTTTTACTATTTTTGAACCATATTCTAATTTGTGTTTGAGATCTGTTTGTTATCTGTTATCTGACTTGATTACCCTTGTGAGGGTTATTTCTGATATCGATTCCATTTTCTATCTGTTCTAGCACCCAAAACTTCTATCTATTATCTATTATTCTAATATTTATCTATCTCATATATGTACTGTATCTGTTGCCTTATAGGCATATCTATTATCGATTTTGTGTTTATTGGCCATGCTGGCATATTTGTTTTCCATTTATTATTTTATGTTGCCTTGGCGACATATTGTTCTACTCTGTTCTATTATGATCTGTTGCTTTAAAATTGACAGTGCACTATGGATTTCCCTTTGAGCATCTGTATGAGCAATTATTTTGTTATCTATATGGTGAATATATAGACCAAGGGCTATACTGGGTGATCTATTTGGTTTTATAGGTGCATGCTAGAGATTTGTCTCTGGATATCATCAGTATGCTAGGTATTTCCCCTTAGGTGCCAACCATACGCTAGGGATTTTTCCCTGGGTACGAGCGATATGCTAGGGATTTCTCCTTAGATATCAATGATACGTTATATAGTCTATATAGGCATCTGCCACATACCAAGCTATTACGCTTAGGTAAATTATCTGTCTGTCTGGTATAAAGTGAATCTACAATGCATGTCTTATAGCTTTTTCTTGGAATGCATATGCCCTGGGTTTAATTTGGCTATATAATTTCAATCTGTCTATAATTTGTTCCTAGAGCAATAAGGCAGGAGGGTTTCCTATTTTCTTTTTAGTACTGTCTGTCTATTTTTCTAAATTTTTTTATATTCAGTTTGAAAAATTATATCTTATCGAGTTGCATTTGTCCTCAGTGAACACTGTTGTTACTTGTACATATTCCTCACTAAGTCTTTAGACTTACCCCCCCTGTATTTCATAATCTTTTAGATAGGGATGGGCTCTGGTGGAAGTCGAGTTGGAATGACATATATATAGTTGTTTTGTAATAGGATTGGAGCCGAAATTAAGTATAGACTAGTAACTGTTTAGTTGACCTTATAAACTTTGTGGTGTATATATTTTGTTTGAAGTTTGTAATATAAGATGAAAATGATGGCTTAATCTTTCCAAGACTATAATATGACTTAGTTCCCCAAACTCTTTTGGTATTTTTGTTTTGTGGTTTATAAGGTATTGTTGGAGTTGTATCAGTATTAATTTTAAAATGTTTGAATTTATAGACCTACGATTAAATTGTAACTCTAAGAAATAAATCTGAATCAGAGTAGTGCCTCAACTTAGATACTGTCCTTAGAAGACGCACTACACATATCATATTCAAAGCTTGAAATTCTAGCACTCATGTCACCCTAAGAGGTAACAATGCGAGAGCAACCAATTTGAAGCACATTTACATTCAGTGTTTGACCTAGCACTTGAAGCACATCTGCTACTAGAAGAGACATCATTGACTTACTTAATCCTAAACCAAGCTATATTAACAATCATGGAAAATGCCACACTATTACACATTCAACAACATAAGGGATTGCATCCATCACGATTCTATCCTCAGCATAAGGTAGAGTAGAAAGTGATTGGTCATAGTTTTCCTATAGAATCCACCCTTTGGAGAACTAGTATTGTAGATAGCTCAAGAATCATTAATGGGCTATTGGAGAATGCCTTTGCATATAGTGCTGCTAAAGTGTTCACTAGTGTTAGAATAATGCCTTGCAGCCAATTAGGATTAGCATGTATATACTATTTCACTCGGGAGATAACCTTGATTAAATATTTTAATAAAATGGCCATCTTCATCTTATAGATTTTATTCTTCACTAGCATTTAGTTAAAACTCTTAAATTATACAAAAACATAGGACTTGATGACACATATGATGGTGATCATAAAATAAACTCTATGGTCGTGATGTTAAATATTCCAAGCCATAGAATCTTCTAGGATGGGGCATCTAAGATTTGGATAAACTTGCACTAACAATGTATACACTAAATAGTTGGATATTGCCCCGTTTCATTGGCGATCTATGTTAGACATGGATGTATATTAGTGGATGCTTATTATAGAACAAGTTCACTAAAGGCCTGATTTGAGAATCTACTAGATAGTTGTAGTGGCCTATCAGTAGTGATGAATTCTCAAAGCTTATGATAGTGCATATAATTAGCTTTCGGACTTGAGGATCCATGATAACCTTGTATTTAGGACTTTATGCTTTGACTTTGTGCTAACCACGCAGCAGGTCATTCAAGACTTAGAATGGGCATAAGCTACCTAAGTGTGGAGGTTTATGAGATTCAAGATGGGATCCATTTCCTCATTGCTGTGAAGAATGAGTGCATCTCCTATATATTTTGTAATGATTGATTTTAAGAAATCCTTGCACAAGGTGATATGACAATTTGAAAAATAGTTTTCCAAAGTTGAGGTCGCAAAAGGGAATCGGACATTTGATATAGAGACAAAATTATTGAAGTTATTAAAGAGCCAACAAATATCTAGCCCTAGGCCTCTTTTGTGAGATAAGAGATGAAATGACTATATTTGCATGTTAAGTGTAAGATATAATGGTTCGCCTCAATATAATTTATTCATACAATTCATTGGGCACCATGGGCTTGTTGCTAGACATCGACCATGGAGATTGGATACTGTTTAATTAATAGAAATTAATTAAAAGAATTATTAGTTAAACAAATTTAAATTAATTCAAATATTTTATATTCAAAATATCACAAGAAGTTGTGAGCCCATGTTTAATAAATTGATGAACCTAATGGGTCTCAAATAAAAGCCTAATAAAATTCTTATTTGATAGGAGGAATTTTCTAAGGAGTCAGAAAAATTCAATGAGGCATTTTTACCTAAGAAAAGAAGAGAGCAAATTGACTAATCATTAATTTGTCACTTTAGCTTGATTAATTTAGGGGTTAAATTAATCAAATAATTTAAAGAGTTAATTTAATTGATGCCATGTGACAAATTTAATTAGTCAAAAGTCAACTCAAGGAGTTAAGTTGATTTTAATTAGCTTAAGTAGTTAAGTTAAAATTAATTAAATTAAAAAATTAATTTAATTAATTAGGAGATTAAATAAGTTGAAGGAAAATAAAATGGAAGAGTCCATTTTAATTGGAAGGATAGGATTTTAACTGGAGAAATTAGAATCCAATCCAAACTAGATTTTGTATCTAGCAGTTAATTAACTTAAGAAGTTAAGTTAAAATTAATTAAATTAAAGAGTTAATTTAACTAATTAGGAGATTAAATAAATTGAAGGAAAATAAAATGGAAGAGTCCATTTTAACTAAACTAGATTTTGAATCTAGCTAGTTGGCACATGTAGATAAGGTGTGAAGGAAGCTTCCTACTCACCCTATAAATACTACGCATGGCCAGCCCCTTCAGAGTCCAATCCAAGCATCCCTTTTCTCTCCCATGGTAGAACAACTCATGTGTTAAGTAACTACCTACAAGATTCTCTCCTAGCTCTTTCCTAAAAACTCCTATTCCTATTATCTTCTTCCTCATCTTTTCTCTAGCAAAGGGTGTAAGGATTTGAGAGTTTTTCCTAAGTGTGTGAATCAATATTAGACACTTCACTCTTGGGAAGCTTAGAATTGGAGAATTGAACCTTCTGCATGGCCGATTTTTGGAGAAAACTTTTGGTAATTTGCAGTAGATTTTTTTCCTTCTATTTTTTGCCAAATTAAGGCCATTTAGGAGGCCTTTTGAAGAGCAAAAGTTTCTGGACTAAGTTATTGGTGTGGAGAAAATGGATCCAGGAAGAGGAGAAAGTAGATCTTGATTTGGAGGAGTCCATAGGAAGATCTACATGATCTACCTTAATTATACATCAAAGATAGTCTTCTTGCCTTCAAATCCTAATTTTTGGCATGATGATTTATTCAAGGTTTGGAGAAGAAAGTTCATTTTATCTTATTTTGGTTTTAATTTATGGATCCTTATCTATCTCCTCACTTCACCGAGTATGTCGAAAAGTAAAGCCCTAAAGAGCAACCCCAACACTTTTATTAAAGCAGAGAAGCCTCGTTATTCCCGAAGAAAATAGAATGAAGTATGAATCAAGAATAGGACGTTGCCCTACTCCATCTAAACAATAGTCCTCCTTTTAAGCTGACTTATCATGGCAATTGCCAACTACCATGGGAATTCAAACTCACTCAATCGTACCTCAATGTTTAGGAGAAGCAAAAAGCAAGTACCTTTCTCTAACTATCACTCTCCTGAGAAACAGCCTTTCTTCTATGGCAAAGTTGCTTCCCTCAAATATGAAGAATGTCTACCTGCTAGAGTTTGATGGTATAACAAGTATGCTAGAGCTTGATGGCATAATAGGCACCTGAGGAGCACTTAGATAATTTCCTCACGAGAATGGAACTATATGATCTGAGTGAAGCTACCTGATATAAGATTTTTAGTACCACCTTTACAAAGCATGTTTTAACATGATTCAATCAAATGCAAGTTAAATCTATCACAGGCTGGGAGTAACTAGTGCTACACTTCCTCCACAATTTCTTCATCAATCATGTGTACCCTAAGACAATCACTTAGTTTTTTACTATTAGGCAAAAGGATGAAGAATATCTAAGAGACTACCTTAACTACTTGGTCCAAGCAAAGCATGAGATCCCCCACATCAACTTAGAGCTCTTGCCTAGTATTATTTAATAAAACTAAGGCCTCAGAAGTTTTATGAGTCTATAGCTAGACAACAACCAACTATACTTGAAGATCTCTTTAACCTTGCAGAGAAGTATATCCACATGAAGGAGGCGATAGCCTTTCAGGATGCCTGTAAATGCAAAGCATTAGATAAAAGAGACAACAACAACAACATGAGGTTGGAAGACTGTTAGTATAGTCCTCCCAGAGCATTCTCCATGTACACCCCTCTTATAGGATCCAGGATAACTATCTTGGTCATCACATAACAACATGGTCTAATCTAGCATCCTTTGAATATGATGGATAATCTAAAGAGACAAAAGTATGATAAGTGGTGTCATTTCCACCACGACTAATGGCATACTACTGAGAAGTGTCGGCATTTGAAGGAAAAAATTGAAAGGCTAATCTAAAGAGAATACCTGAAGGAGTATGTGGTTAAAAAGCAGGATAGCCCCAAGAGAAAGTTTGGAGACGAAGGCAATAAGGATTGTCGACGCTTGCCTAATGAACCCTTAGAGCTAAAAGAACAATAATATCAGCAAGACCTATAGAACTTACCTATTACTGGCATCATCTCTATGATCTCCAGAGGACTTGTAGGGGTGACTCCTCAAATGCAAGAAAAATATTAACATAACTAGCAAGATAAACTTAAGCCCACCCGGTGGACCCAATACTAAGATATATAAAGTGCATCATCCATTCTCCAGTATCACCTTCGGGGAAAAAGATATAAAGGTTAGGTGGGATAAACACAATGATGCCCCAATGATTTCCACTTCCCTTATGAAGTTTTAGGTGAAGAAGATCTTAATTGATTACAGAAGCTTAATGGATATAATTTTCTAGGACACCTTCCTCCAATTGGGCATGGATAACACCAATTGTAGAAAATCAACATTCCCTTAGTGGGATCTACTAGTAAGGTTGGTAGAGGCCTTCAAGAAAGTCTCTCTTCCACTCTCTTTAGGCACTCATCTTTGATAGGTCATGAAGATGGTAAGGTTCTTAATTGTCAAGACCTCATTAAGTTATAATGTCATACTAGGAAGACCAACTTTGAACCTCTTCGAGTAGTGGTATTAACCTACTACATAAAGATGAAGTTTTTCAAGCCAAATAAATTGAGTAAAGCTATTGATGACCAGTGTACTATCAAAAAGTGTTATGCTAGCATCCTAAACAAAATAAAGGTCCTTGTCGTCGATCCGAACAACATAATAGGAGGTTGAGAGAATAAATTGAAGGACAAAGGCAAAGGCATGATCCAAGAAGCTAGTACCACCATCTTGCTTCTACAAAGAATCAATCTCCAAGAGAAGAAGTCAACTGGGTTCAAATTTGCACCTTAAGAAGTTTTCTATAAAGAAGATGTTTACATCAACTACTTAGCTTTCATAGTCAAGAAGAAAGATGTCACTTAGAATGAATAAGGATGCTATTTGCAACATATTGAAGATTTTCTTCTTTTCGAATTATCTCTATAGTTAAGATGTCTCGTGTTTTAAGTCTTAAGTTTTTGTTTTTAAGAAATTAGGTGTCTCCAAGTAGTCAAGAATAAAAAGCTATCCTAGGCTAGAAAGAGCACTCTTTTCCTCTGTTTATTTAAATAAAATTTCTTTAACATTTCCTCACAACTGTGTTTGCTTTCTTGATACATAATGACTAATGTAGAATCACACTATTCATAGTAAAACCCAAGAAGCACTCACTTATAACAAATGCATAATAGCAAACATATAACATGAACTATGAAATAAATGACTCCATACCATGATAGTCTAGTAAGCTACATCAACACCATTGTAAAACTCCTGAGGCGGCATATAGCGATAACATTAACACCACTATAAGACCACATGAAAAATACCGTTATATAACCCTAAAAAAGGTAAGTAGGAATAACCCACTACAATACCCTCAAAAGGGTGTGTGGCAAACACACAAAAGCACACTACAAAATGTCCTAGAGGGAGCATGGCAAACAAAAAAAACCTTACTACAAGACCTTGTAGGAGATTCATGGCAAGTAAAACCCACTATGAGACCTTAAGGGGAGTCCTTATAAAACAACTATGATATACCCCCGAGGGGGCACACAATGACAACAATGATGACTACTCCCAAGAGGATGCACATTATTAACAAATAACTATGAAAAAAACCCCCCAAGAGGCTCATATAAGTAAAGCCCATGGAAAGACTCCCAAAGGAGCTTGTAGTCAAGTTTAAACTTTACTACTTCTTATTATGGCAAAGTCGTGAGAAAAAATTAAAAAAAAAAAAAAAACAAAGGCATGAATAGCCACAACCCACATGGTTGAAGAAAAGCATGTAAAAAAGAAAAAAAGAAAAAATTGTTCAAATAACTAAGTATAGAAAAGAAAGTCAAAGTGCTTGAATGTTCATAATAAAAAAGAGCAAAGTTCAATAGCACCAAAGCATGTAAGTATGTCTGGCCTACACTTGGCCATCAAAAAGAAAAAAACTAGCCAGCTGACTATTTATGTGAAAACAAAAAAATAAAGTAGTATTAATAAAAGAAAGGAGAAAAATAATAAAAAAATCATAGTCTAAGTCCTAATCGACTCCTGTGGAGCTCTAACTATTGGATCCTTCATTATGAATCAGCGCCATCCTATAAAGCTCCACCAAATGCTATATCAGAGAGATTGATAGGAATATTAAGGTTAAGAAGTAGCAAATCCATTAGATGGTATCGACCAGTCTCATTAAGCATACAATAACAACCTTATCTTGTGCATAGCAATCGCAAGTTCTTTCCCAGTAGGAGACTCTAAGAACTTCACGAACTCCTCATTCTTCTAAGCAAATCTTGTGGCCCCCTTCTTAAGTGAGATATAGTTGTTGTAGTCCCCTTTGCTTAACAAGACATCTACAAAACTAAGTTCAAAACTTGCACTAAAAATAATAAGCAAAATGATCAAAGAATTCAATGCAATTGTGAAGATAATATACAAACAAAATAAGCTAAGTAAGGTGATAAACGCTTACTAAGGTAAGTCTCCAACAGTGAACCTAATCAATTGGGAAGAGGAAAATATTCCAACTTTCCCTAATCATACTTATCAAATCCTCTCTACAAACTATTTGTATTGAAAGCAGTCTCATCGACATCCTAATGTGAGTCAATGCTACAGCACGGGCATAGGCTGTAATGAAACAAACCTTTGCCCTTGCCAGAATGAAAAGATAAGAAGACTTCAAACAAATACCTCATAAGACCAACTTCGGATCATATTTCTCAACTAATCTTGAAATTATCAACTTGAAAACATTGAATGTACCCGCCTAAGGCAATTTAGATAAAGACGGAGCATAAGCCTCCCCAAAATGCCTCTATGGGGGGCTTAGACACCACCTAGTTGGCAATGCCTCCACATGATACTGCTTTGCTGTGCGTCTCCCACGAGAACCTCCATCTGTCCTCTTACCATAGGTCCTCAACAAATCAATCTTTTTTTCAGAAAATATGTAAATTGGATTAAACTTAATAATCCAATAAATAATTAACAAAAATAATATAAGTGCCAAGGAGAAAATAAGAATGCAATAATAATCATGCAAGCATAATAACAATCACAAAATCAACTAAGTACCCTCAAAAAATATATAGGTGACATCAAAAGGTAAGGCAAAAAATCCTGCCTACTCAAAGTATTGATGAAGGTCATAATGAACCTTATGTTGATGTACTAGTTATGGCGAGCCATCCCAAATACAAGGACTCCTTAACCCTTATCTCACATGAAGAAAAACCTACTCTTCTAAGGGCTTCTAGAATAAGGCAAACTTCTTACAAACTAGCAGCTCGGTCTAGAAAAATTATGGAAGAAAGATTTAATTGATACTTTCTACACACCGAACAAAGAGTGAAAATTAATCTAAAGAGAGAAGACCGAACTCTCTAAAATAGGATCGAATCCTACAAAATATGCAAAGGAGTTTGGAGCAAGCTGGCTCAAACACGTCCAATAACTCCTAATTATTTCCAATAAGGTCAAGTGGAAGAGAGCCCTACTATTAAAGTAACTATTGAAAATAATGAAGTACCTTAGATGAGGCCGAAGGGAGAACAAACTCATACTCATTAAAGATGCGGACCATATGCCTAAAAAATGTTAACCCTCTAACAAAATTGAATAAAGTATCTCATCAATAGCTATAAAACTACTATCGATATTAAGAGCATCCTTGAATCCTTCCTCAAAAGAATTCTTTTCTTGAAACTTGGACTCAAAACTAAACTCAAGTAAAGTAGATGACCTAAAAGTTAAAATCTAAGGTATGAGCTATCAAGGCGCGACTTCATGATCCAAGATTGGACTAGATGATGTATTCAAAGACAGGTTTCTAAACTCAAAAAGCACAACCACATCGTGAGGAGTATAAACCCTGTGAACTTAGACATTCTTAATGCAACCTAGATGCCCATGGCTCAAGGGTTGAAAATGCGCGAGGCAAGCACTCGATAGATACCTAGTAGGATGTCTCCACCATGTGCTCAGGTGACTACTGTGAGCATTCAACAAACACTTGCATTAGGGGCCTTGCGAGCGCCCTCTCAAGGTAACAAACCAAGTGCCTCATTAGTGCCTACATCAAGCACCTAATACACATTATGCATGTTGCACATAGGTGACCTATTACTCTATGACAATTGCAATTTTCGCCACTTCCTATTGGACCTATGAACTAAGATTTTGACTCTAATTTGGACTTGCACTACCTAATATCTCACTCTCAAGATTAGACTTGACTCGCCCTGACTTGATGTATACCATGAATATTTTAGCAATTCTAATGAGTTGGAAAATAAGCACAAAGAGGTAAAGTGAGGTAAAAGAAAAAGAATTTTCTTGGGAACTCATCTTCTATTGCTAACCAAGTCTACTCTCTAAAACCCCAAACTTAGCAAAATTTGTCAAAGTCCTTAGGCGAATGCTTAACAAGACATCTCTTAGGATGACCAAATAAGGCGATTTCTTTGACTTAAAAATAACAAAAATAAATAAATTACTAAGATCGAATAAAATTAATTAACACAAGGTGAAAATAAAATTAAAACTTATAATATATTTTCAATATGTGAATTAAGTTTCTAAATTGAAAATAGGGAGTTAAGATAATATGGAAATATAATACCCTAAGGGTAAAAAATAAAAATCAAATAAAATAGCCCAATTAAATCAATAATAATTAAGTAAAAGACCAATAAGCCCAATTAATTAAGTCTATCAAGATGAGCTCCCAGATCAAAGTGAGCCAAAACCTACAAAACACTTAGTCAATATAAATATTAACTCCCAAAATCAAAATGAACATAAAAATTCTTTCATTAAAAATCTTGAACCCCAACTCTATGTAAGTGTGTTTCAAAGCAACAACCTTTTTAAATTCACTAACTTTCAAAAACAACTTTAGCTTCACTTTTGAGTAGCGTCAACAATTAAATTCAAGCGTTAGCTTTTTGTTTTAAAGTTTCCTATTAAATTATAAATCAAAGGGAACATGATAAGCTAGTTATTGGCTTCCAGTCTATCTAGGGTAAAAAGGTTTTCATGGTTGATTGTCTATCAATTAATTAGAATTTGATTTTAAAATGGAACTAGCTTTTAACCCTGGCATTGCACCGGGCAATAATTTTAAATTTTATTATATGTAATTTAATTATGATTTAGATATTAATTTTTCTATAAATATTAAAATAAGAAAAAATCATTATTTCTTATAATTTCTAGCTTTTAACCCCAGCGTTGCACCGGGTAATAATTTTAAATTTTAAATTTTTTTATATTTAATTTAATTATGATTTAGATATTAATTTTTTCCATAAATATTGAAATAAGAAAAAAATCATTGCTTTTTATAAGTATTTTACTACACTTATCATTCACCCTACATAAAATATAAGATTATAAATTATTTTTTAAATGAATAAAATCAATCAAAATGAATAAAAGAAAAAAGTAGCTTTATGGGCCCTCTTAATAATAATTTCATAATTATTATTAAATTGTACAGAAAGTACTTTTCAAATTTCATAATTATGTAAATTTATGAAATATTCTTGAAAATAGAACTAACAAAATAATAAAAATAAATAATATATCAACGGTTAAAGAAAAATCATAAAATGAAAAAGTGAAAAAAAAACTGATCAAAAGTGAAAAATAAATGTGAAATTATAATTTACCACAAAATTGAGACTTCAAATTCCTTTTGTAAATTAACCTAACTCATAAACATATATAAAAATTTATTAATATTAGAAAATTATATTTAAATTATAAAATATATGCATAATAAAAAAATTGAGAATTTAACTCACTAAGCAAATGATCCTATAGAGGTGAAGAAAAAAGAAAAAATATTTTTGTACCTTTAAATATCAGTGTATTGCATGTTTGATTATTTTTAGTATATATTACTTGCAAAGATTATGAGCTTAGATTAAGAAACTTAACTTAACTAAAATAATGAATTATATATGTAGGAAAATATTAAATTAAAATAAAAATTTTCAGACTAAGCAGGGCGAGAGAGAGAGAGAGAGAGAGAGAGAGAGAGAGAGAGAGTCTTACCATTTCAAAATATAAAAAATATCGAAACTACTTTTTGGACTCAATGCCTAGATTTAATAAGTAAAAATTTAAATATTTAGCATAAATATGTCAATAGCTAAATTTACGTCCTCAAATTAGCCATTTGTATAATAACTTAACAGTTGTTCTTAAATGATCGAAGGTAACAAAGGATGTATCATACTTGGTAAGATTTTAAAATTTCTTAGGATATGCAATCCCAAAATTATTATTTTTAAAATAAATTAGCCATCATTTTACTTTATTTGAAATAAACTTGTTACCTTAATAACATGGTTTATAATCTAATTCAAACCAATAATATAAATCATAGCTAGTTTATATGTAAATTATAATTGGAGCTATAGAAGTGTAAATATTAAATATATAAAAAGCAATAAAATTGCTTTTAAAAAATCACTTGAAAATAATATTTCATACATAAACTAATATATATGTATATATTAATTCCATACATAAACTAATACATATACATATATAGAGACAGATAAATACAAAAATTAATATGGAATATCATATATTTTAAGTACTTATCATAATTGGATATGGAATTACCAAAAAAATCAATTAATATAGTGTTGACCTACTGTATAGCTCCGTCCGAGAGGTGCTTGCTTTAGGTTGAAGTGTTACTCCAATCCATTCCACAAATATTTAAATCCAAAACATAATTCCAAAATTCAATTTCAATTCATAAAGCTGCACAACAACCCAAAATTTAACAACTCAAGTGGTAGCAGCTTAGTACTGACCCAAAAGATCATTTCAGAGTGCAAAATTCAAACTTCAAGTAAACTCTACAAGAAGTACGACATGTATTCTCATTCTAAAGTCTCATAAATAACAGCATATCTTAACTTAAAGTAATACCACAAACCAACATTATGTACATGCCAAAGTTTTTCAGTTAAGTTCAGTTTTGTCCACAGTCTCAAACCCTATAATCTTGATCAGATGATACACAAATACTTATCATAAAATAGTTCTTCCAGGCAAGTCATCAGCTCTCATTCTTCACTTATTCATACCTGTCTGAGAACATTTAAGAAACACATGGAAGGGTGAGTCATAAGGACTCGGTGAGGAACAATGCAAAACAATGTATGATTTTTCAAGAATCAGGGATTCAACAACAATAATCATTGGCAGTTTAGCATCAAAAGAACAAGGTTATGCCAAAAATAAAACAATAAAAAAAAGGTCAAGCTATTAGCAAATGCTAGGTCAAAAGCTGTGACCATCGACATAACGGCCTGTTTGACTCAATCAATTTACACTGAGAGGTATCGACATTGACCAACTCAACCAATCCTGTTAGGGAAGTTTAGGGGCATCTCAACCAATCACAGTCAGGAGGTATCGATGTCAACCAACTCAACCATTTTATTATGAGAGGTTTTTTTTTTGTCAACTTGTTTGCTCGAGTCATTAGCCCAATCTAGATTGGGAAATCACTCTAGCTTTATTGCTCCTTGAGCAAAATACAGCTTCAAGAATAGTAAACCCAATCACATATGCGAGGCAATAACCTAATACAACATGTATATCAGAGTATCTTTATGCCTCTATAACAATACATTAATAGTTAAGTTCAGTACAATAAACAATTGATTCAGTAGCTCGAGCACGACAACTCGGCAATAACAGTAGCTCAAGCATAATAGCTTGGCAAGGCACTCAGCCCTACAATTCTCCTGTACACATATCTTTCAGTTTGATCAATCAATCAATCATTTAATTGTCAATATGGCATAACATTGAGCTTCATAATATAGTTTCAATAAAGCCATTATGGTAAACAACAATAGACAAAACAATCAAGGAAGCCAACATGGCTAACGATAATATATTGCATGATTCAATAAGTATGATAACTTATGAGATACTAAAACATTCATGGCACCAGAACAAGAACAAATTAGTTGATTTAAAATGATTTTAATAGATGGTTTGACAATGGTATGATTCACAAGTTCAATGATTAGTAGCATTCAATGAACAATAATCAATGTAATAAAACCCCACAAGGTTTAGAAAGCAACAATAAACGATAATCAGATTAGATATCAAGCAATAGAATCTCATAAGGTTCGGCAGTCAATTGACAATAGTAATGATAGCAAAGACATGCATTAGATCAATGGAGCCGCACGAGATTTGATTACAATAACATTATTTTACTCAAATAAGTACCAGATAGATGGATCCTTACCTTGATTTCCATAAAAGAAGGTTATCTTTGCCTTACTATCCATTAGGGCCTAGCTCTTTGTCACCCAATCAATAAATACATTTATTGTCAAAATCCTCATTTTGACCTTTCAACTATAATCAAATAGATAGTATTCTACTATCGATCATTTTACCATCAATACTATATTTTAGGGTTCAATTTTGATATTATCTAGAGCGGCATACCAAATGCACTGTTAATACCAAAATATTTATTGGAAGCATATTTCTATCGATAAAAGAATATAATTAGGTCCTTAGTTTATACAATAACTTTGCGACATTACACAAAATTGATTATAATAACCCAACTATCATTAATAAGTCTAATTTGTCACTTAGGCTGTGACTACATAAAATCCCTCAATCAACCTGTTCATAAAACAAAGGTTGCTCCACCTAGGTAGCCATATAACCTATAGTTGACATGAAATAATACTATTTTGGACTCACTAGGCCTACTCAATTGATCATGTAAACTTGATTGGACTAAACGTGGGACTTTTGGGGTTTCATAGCTATATTTTAGGGTCAAAGGATCAAATCTTATGCACTCAGATTTCTTGGGACTTAATTGAAATCTGACCAAGTTTTGGGGGCCAAATCAAATTTCTAAAAAGTATCCCCTATAAATATGGAAATTGCAACTAAGACCCCATTCTTACCTTTTTTCTCCACCAAGCCATCATTTCTTTTTTCTGGTAATCTCTCCAACAACTTGCTCTTTCCTAAAACCAACCCCAGAAATTGCTTCCCTTCGACTTCAACAATGTAGTGATACCTTATGCACGGTGGTTAGACAGCAGGCCATCAGAAAACATGAAAGTCGAATGAGCAGTGGCGGAGCTTGATGGGTTTTCAATTTTTGAAGGTCTTCTACGGTGGATTGAGGGTATTCTGGGATGCATTCAGCTCAAGGAAGCATTTTAACAAAGTTAGTTTTGAGTTTTGACCATCGGAGATCGTGAAATAAGGGTGTCAAAATACGGCAATTTAAGGTGGTGCTGTAACTTTTAGGCCATAAGTAACTGACTTCCAGATAGCAAAACTCAAAATTAAGGTATGTGTTGGATTCCTAGAGCTGAGAGGTGTTGATTGGTAGTGGTTTTGCATTTTTCGGTAGTAGTGCATGGCGGCGATGCGGTGGGGGTATTGAGACAGAATCCTCGTCTCATCATGAGGATCGCAATGGTGTCCTTTGTTCATGGTTTTGAGGTCCAAATAACTAATTGGTGGGCAAAGCGTTGGTATGGATTTGGTTATATATATGTGTTGTACCATATTGCTTCGAATGTTGTACTAAGCAATGATATGAGATTTTCACACGGATTTTATATGTGTATCAAGGCCATGCTTGGACTGTAGTAGATTTAGTAGGCTTGAATTTGTATTATTATGTAATGTTAGGATTAGTTGAGATAGTTAGGTTATTTAACTTTGATTTATGAAATTAGAACTTGAGATATGGTAATTGGAAATTATCGAGTATTATAATAAGAGAAACCCTAATTTTATGAATTGAGACTTGAGCCATAGGAAGTGAGTTAATTGAGATAATTGGATTATTATTGAAGTGCTAGGATGATGATATGAGGATGATATGTAAATGGGAACCGAGTTACACTTTTTTATTAATTAAGGCAAATTTCATGACTATTTTTGTATTTGTGGCTTAATTAACATATTTGTATTAATAGTGCTACCTAAGCTCTATAAGTGTTGTGTTAAGAGGATAATTAGTGGTTTTAGAATATTAATAAGTATATTAGTAAGATCTAAGATTAAATGTGGATTTAATTGTAAATATACTCTTTTGGATTAGATGACATGGAATTGGAACCTAATGGCCAGTAAACTGCTGATGGTGACTGCAGTTTTCTAAGACTATAAAGGTGAGGGTTCTCCCATTTTGGGTCATTGCTTTGTTCAAATTGCTTTGAAATTATTGGAAACCCCTGTGAAGGTCTACCAATTTGGCACTTTTCTCTCTATCTGTTAATTACGTTGAGCCTCGTGTGGGTTTTCTATTTCTATAAATACTTAAAATTGTTTGAGATTTGATTTGTTATATGTTATTGATTTCCTAATTTAAATACCCTGTGAGGGTTATCTCTGATATTGATTCTGTTTTCTGTCTGTTCTAGCACCCAAAATTCCTTCTGTCATGTTTAGTACTTGTCTTGATCATTATCTATCTTGGACTTATTATCAGATGCCTTGCTGGCATACTAGTGTACTAGTACTTGTTATCTGAACCATTGGCTTATCCGTACTTGCTACTCTTTATATTACCTTGTCGGCAACCAATTACTTGTTTACATATGTTATACTTGTTGTACTCATTTGGAGATTTGTACGTGGGTCGGGTGCCAATCCTATACGGAATGCTAGGATACATGGGACTCGCCTTGCAGTCCACCTGGGTGTCCATGATATGCTAAGCGGTTCGCTTAGGTATCAGCGATATGCTAAGTAGCTCGCTTAGGTATTTGCTGTGCACCATACAGTCCATATGGACACACCAATTGTTTGCCAAGCTATCACGCTTTGGGATTATTTATTTGATTAGTATAAGGAGATTTTGATATGCAAGTTTGTTCTGATTTATTAGACTGCATGTTATATTTGAGTTTGTTCTATTTTGATCGTATTCTGATTGTTGTTTGCTCTTGGAGCAATAAGGATAGTGTAGTTCTTGGTCTTTATCGAGCTGTTGTATGTGCTGAACGAGCCGTTTGTATTTTCTCTCGACTGTGATTAGTTGAGATGCTCTATACCTCCAGAGTAGAATTGTTTGAGATGATCCCAGGCCGTTCGAGCCAACAATTACAGTCTCAACTTAGTACCTATTAGAAGTCTTGAATTTGATATCGTTTGTTCTTGGACTTGTCATTGTCTACATACCGAGTTTGTTATTGATTGTTCTTGCTTATTCTTGATACATCTCTATTTTGAACATAAGTTGAAGATTTGTTGGGTGGATTTTCCCTAACAGATACCCATTATTTCTTATTAAGAATATCCCTCACTAAGTCCTTTGGACTTATCCCCCATACTATTCATGTTTCTCAAACAGGATAAACTAACGACTGTGGATCTTTAGCTTGGGCTGGAGAAGGGATACAAACTGTAACTGAATAGGTGCTTATGTGTAAGTTTAAGATCTCTCAAATGCTAAGTTTGAAATAGAGATGTTGTGATATGTCAACTGTTAGCTAGGTTCTGAGACTTGTACAATTTTGTTGGGTATTCAGGGGTTGAACCATGATATGTATATTATGTTTTCTTTTGATCCATAGCTTGATTTTGTCACTACTATTGGTTAATTAAGTTTGAAAAGTTCGTTATGGGCCTATTAAGTATATTATGAATCGTATTTTAAGCTTGAACTGGAGTGGTGCCTCAGCATAGGTACTATCCAGAAGGGGGCACTATAGATTAAGTGTTCTGTTCTTATGCACGGGTGTTCTAATTGCCCATTTCTATTATTATATTTGATAATACAAGGTTTTATGAAGATTAGAACATATAAACATATACATGCAATTACATACACCAACAATATCATTCTTATACCAATCTTTCACAAATGAGGCAAAATTTCAACGATCAGATCACGTGTATGCGATCACTGCAATGAGATGAAGATTTTGTCTAGTATCTGCCGCCGCACCATTGGAAACCACCACCACCACCACCAGCAGAAAATACTCCTCAACTCAACTAAATAAACCCTCAAACAATTTTTGATTATGATGTCGTTTGGCTGATCAATTGGTCGGAAAATCAAAATCTGCCACCAACACTGTTGCTTGATTTTCTTCAAATTACTCCACCGTCGATGGTCCATTTTGGACTTTCAAGCTACCATTGTGATTCTTGAGTCGAGCCCAACAAAACCCAATAGTTAAACTTAGGCTTCTGTTGCCGAAGTAGAGAAACCTATCACCACTGTCACAGCCATAACTTTTGAGCTAAATTTTTAGCTACTACACCGGTTAGTTCTACAAGATGTTGGTATATTTGAGTTCCTTGAGTTGAGAGGAGCAAAATGGTATATAATGTGTTAGGTTTTGTCGCTCATTGAAGAAAATGGTTGGAGAAGGAAGACACGGTGGTGTTGGTGAAGAAGAAGATGAAAATGGAACTAAATTGAAAGTTTGGAATTTATAGAATTAATCTTTTCTTAATTGCATATTGATCCCCAAAAGTTTTGGTCAGTCATCAATTGAGTCCAAAGGTTTGGATTAGAGTTAATTTGGCCACCAAATTGTATAAAGCCTCACATTAGTTCATTAACTTATAAATATTAAACATTGACCCTTTTTAATTTAAATAATAGTATGATTAAGTCTTTTTATATTTACGTTTTAACCCACAAAACTTTCAAATATTATACAAAAATTAAGTAAATTCTTAGAAAACAATATTTAGATACAATATCAAAATAATGTAGTTTTAGGGGTGTTACATCTACTAATAATAAAATAGCTCATTTTTATAGCAAATCATATAAGAAAACTATAGAGATGACTGAAAGGGATGAAAGTAACTTATCCACATTATTGCCACATAATAAACATTCTTAAAATAAAATTGACTATTATTTTACTTTATATATTAGATTGAAGTACTTGAATATAATCGAATTCATGCCAAATCTTACAAGTTTAAATTGACCTTCAACGTGTAGATTTGACTGAATAAATTTAGTTATTTATAGAAAGACATATATTAATTATCCATGTTTGGCACTAGCCCATCTAATACAATTTTATTAGGTAGAATTATTATGGATTTGTCCAAGTTCAAATTTGAATTATATTTTTGTTTTTGTAATTTGGAAATAAATTCAAATTAAAATAATTTTTTGCATCAATGAAATTTAAAATAATTTGTGCACTTATATATGCATATGGTTGTAAAGTTTGTACTTCCATTTAATTAATTTGATAATTAAATTTTATTGATTGATTGTACAGATAATTTTCTTGATTTGATAATGAAATTCTATTGTTTATTTGTAATATTCTCTAAAAAAAATTAACATTAAAATTAAAATTGTGTTTGGATGGAATAAAAGGTGGCCCTATCTTTAGGTAAGAAAGGCAATTGCTTTACGACCCCAAACTTTAAATGTCTCATAAGTATATTTATTCTTTTACATTTTAGGCCTCAATAAAAAAATAAAACTCTTTTTTAACATTTTATACCTAAAAAATGTAAGACCTTTAATTTAAAAGTTTCATATATTTTTTTAAGAAAACAAATTAGGCCTAAAGAAGGTACGAGGCCTTTAATTTGAAGGCCTTATTATTACAGTTATGCTAATTAATTAAAAAATATAAATTTAAACTTTCATACTTTCAATGCTCCCAAATCTTGTCTATCTTTTTAAATTTCTTTATTTTCCTCATCAATCCCTAATTACTTCCTTCTTTCACAATATTAATTACTAAATAGTGTTCTTCTTTTTCAATCATAATACTAAATAAACGTTATAATTAATTACTAAATAATGTTAACTTCATTTATTTTTGGTCATATATCAAGATTTTATTTTTTAGATTCTCTTTCTAGTCAAAAGAAGTTTTTCAAAATTAAAACTAGTAAAATCGTACCTAAGATTAATCCCAAAAAAAATGGAATGAGGTAGCTGTGCTATCATGAAAATGAAATGTTAGGATAAATTAATTACAAAAATATAATTACTAATTTTGCATCTCAAATTTAGATAGTAATGTTTTATAATTTTCTTACTTTTCATATAAAGCACAAATATTTATTAAAAAGATGTGTGCACTAAAAATTTAATCTTTTATTTCATACATTGAAAACCTCATTTTCAATGCTTCAATTTTATTGAGACGGTGGTGGATGGAGTGATTTGAATTTGAAGAAATGATTTGAGAGCAAGCATTTCAAATGATTATGATATTAAATGAAACCACAATAATAAAGGAAATAACTCAGCGAGGGTATTTAAGGCCAGGATTGGTTGTGCATTTATTCTCATTTTTCATATTCATTGTTTTAAAATGTGTTTTTATTTTATCATTGTTTTGTGTGTGAAAATAAAAATATGATTGAATATGAATTGTGAAAATTTCAAAAAAAAAAAAAAGTAAATTAAAATAATATTTTAATGTAATAGTATTAAATGTTTTAATGTAATAGTATTAATTATTATTAAACTTGTCATTATTTTGTGTGTGAAAATAAAAATGTGATTGAATATGAATTGTGAAAATTTTGAAAAAAGGTAAATTAAAAATAATATTTTAATGTAATAGTGTTAAAATGTTTTAATATAATAGTATTAATAATTATTATTTAATTAATTATGGGTCCCATTTTATTAAAAAAAATAAAAAAATAATTATTTAATAAGTTAGTAGAAGATAATGTGATGAAAAATTAGCATTAAATTTTATATGGATCCCATTGTCTTCGAATGATAGAAAAAAATTAATATTTAATTAGTTGGTAGATTTAATTATTTTTAAATTAGCAGGGTATTGATTTTTTATAAGTATGAAAATGAAAATGGGTGGTTTGTTCATTGAAAATGGTACAAACAATCATTTTTCTATTTTTAAAATGATGTAAAATGGGAAAATATTGTTTTATAATACAAACGATCCAACTCTAAGTGTTTGAACTTGAAATTATCCAAATAAAATTAATTAGTTTATTATTAATAATTTGAAACTTTTAAGAATTGTTTGATTTTATTAAGAAATATTTTTGAGAGAAAATATTTGAAAAATGTATACAAATAAAAGTATATTTAATTTATTTTTGACAAAGTATTTTAAACCCCATATATGTTTCAATGCCATTTTTTTATCTGATAAGTGGTGCACATCTAATTGTATAATAGTATTGTATTTTATTATAATAGTACGATAATTAAATATATATATATATATTTATATATACTGTAATTAGAAGATATTTATTAGAATAATATAAAATGATTAATTTTGAAAAAAAAAATTTCAAAAATTTAATTTAATTTCTAAAGATTTTTTTTTAAAAAAAAAAAGTAAAACCAATAAAAACCTGTTTTTTGATTTCTTAATCAGATGAATTTAAAGGGATGGAACCTAATGCGGATCGCCATACCTCATATGGAAAAGCGTGTAAAGCGTGTAAATGGTAAAAACGCGTCACATCAAAAAGTTCAACAAAATTTCATCAAATCTTAATTTTTTCTTCTCTTCTTCTTCGAATATCCGTCCCGCTACGCTACACCGAGTTTCCGTCGACCGTCGCTCTAATTCAACACTTAACAGAATCACCTTGAGGACCGAGTGAGCTCACCCATTAGTGGGATTCGAATCAATGGATCGCAACTCAGTGTCCACACCGGACTCCGCTTCTGGCGACGCCACATCCGCCACCGCGGCCGCATTCCACTCGATCCGCGACCGTGTTCCCTTCAAGCGCTACATCAACAACTATAGCACCACCTCCGCCCTTTCACGTTCCTCCAAGACGACGCCGTTCTCGCACAAAACCGCCCGATCTCACCACCACCACCACCACAAGCGGAAGCTCTCCTTGTTCCCCCTTAAAGGGAAATCGTGGTTTTACTTGTGCATTTTCGTGGTGATTTTCACGTTCGCTTTGGCCTCGATGGTTTTGCAAAACACGATCATGTCGGTTTTCCGGCAGGGAGTTGGAGGAGAGAGGATGGGTTGGCGGTGGTCTGTGAAGGAGGGGTTGAAGTTTGGGACCTCGTTGGAGTTTGTACCACGGCTGCGGCTCGAGCTGAATGCAAGCCGACTCGATTGGCTTAGAAGTCAGCCGAGGATCGGCGTTCGGCCTCCAAGAATCGGTATAGTAAGTGATTGAACTAATAGCCATTTCTAGACATGTTTGTAGTGTAATGTGAAATTTTTAATACACGTGCTGGAACAGTGGTTTTATGTTCTGAAGTTTATGTTGCTGTGCGTGCTGAGAGTCAATGGTTGTACTTATCAGATTTTAGGAAATTACTGAGTTCTTATATTTAATGGTCTAAAATCAAGTGTGCTTGTTCAAGGGAAGAAGAGTTCAAATCCTGCATTTGCAATGCACTTAAATTTTCCTTGATATACAAATTTAAGGAATTTGCAATATTAGGCAGACGAACGATCAAGGAAGCTGAGAGATTTATATAACTACTTTTTGGTAATGTTGATTGCAATAACAATGCTGATCAGAATTATACTTTTACAGCTGAGTGATAATCGCCCCTTGATTCTGCCTAAGGTTTTTTAAATGACATTTCAAGTGGATTAGAATCTCTTATATTTGGATGTGAAGGTTAGGGAGGCGTGGCATATTGTGCGTATGGTGCTGACCTGCAGATTGTAGTGCAATTAATAGTGGATCTATAGTTTCTCGATTAATCTGAAACCTAAAGGCAACTTGTGAAGGATTGATTTAGATGTGCAAGGATTTGTGTTCACTCTGCACACGTATACATGCACAACTATTTTTTACCATAAGGACAAAGTACTTGTAAAGTGCTTTAAGATGAAATTGCTCTGTGCAACTTCTAGGCAGTCTGATTTTCTTGTGATTTGCGAATTTTGCATTGGAATTTGGATAATTCAGAGCCTTTTCAAGCCGCAAAGGTGGTGAAAGAAATGACTAAAGATAGGCCTACATTTATTGTTGTGGGAAGGCCGTATACCATCTATACCAGATTGTTCTTTTCCTTATATTACATTGTTAGTAATGTGCAAATTCTGTTGATGGTGAATAGTTATTGATTCCATAAAATTAAACCTGAAATAATGAAAAATATTCTAAAATGGGAAACATGATCATGTGAAAAAAGAGTGAAGGCTGTAAATTAAAACCAATTGGATGGTGTCACCATGTTCCAACCTTTTGAATTAAAAGAGTTTCGAGCTACTACCTTATGGAGTTTCCTTCATATGTTTTGAACATGTGAGCAATTGGAAAAACAAGGCAAGAGTTGAAGCTGTTCTCTCCCTTTATGGTTATGCTTTTTCATGTTTTCTACAATGTGCGATGGATAATTTGTGGAAAAATCTTTATACTTGGGTCATGGTTATATATGTAATTCATGCAAGCAGGTTGCTGTATGTATCATTCTTGTAGATGCTTATTTTGATTAAAAGATGCTGGCATATATAAATTAATGCAAGTGCATCTGCATTCCAACTTTTGTAATTTAATAATTCTTTTTTTTTTTAATTATGAATGTAAGATCCTAGGGAACATGGAGAAAGATCCTTCAACCTTGATGCTATGTTCTGTTATGAAGAATTTGAAAGATCTTGGCTATCTACTAAAGGTAATTTTTTTTTTCCCTTCAAAAAAATTTGCATTCAATGCTTCTTAGCAGTTCTCCCAATGCATGATGACAACAGTTGCTGGCATGCTGAATACTGATGATGGTGAAGTTTTTTAATGTCCATACTGCAAATCCTTAATGTGCTAATATGGCAACTGTGAAAGTCCACTGTTTTTGAACTTTATTGGATCTTTATACTAGTTCATGTCTCTACTCTTGCTAAGAAGGATTTTCCATCCAGTTAGATTTTGGTTTTAGGGTTATATTTATCTTTCTCATGATGTCTTTACATTGAAGTTCTCACAGGTATGCATTTCACACCATTAAAACCAACTATGAAGCATGCTAATGATTTTGTGGGAAAAAAAATAAATCATGATGGACCATGTTGCTCTTGGTAATAAGTGTATTTAACTTCATAAAGCCCAGTTCCCAATTTTTTACTAATCTCTCCCTCTCTCTCTCACGTTCCTTTCCTCACAGGAAATAAACACGTCTACTTGCTAGGATCAACTTGAAAGTTTCTGGAATAATCACTGAAATGTGAAGTATGACTCAGAGAAAATAAGATATTTTCAATAAGCTCTCATGTAACTACAAAAATAAAAGGAAACCATAATACTGAAAGAAAGAGAGTATGCCAAACTTTGATAGAATATGACATGTAATCTATGTATAGATATCCTATCAAATATTAAAAGCACCAACAGTTGGTGTAGGTTGTTGTCTCTCTGGCTGCCCAATGTTCTGGGCATTTTTATCTGTATGGGGTTTGGGTTTTGACATAACACTACTTGCACATAATGACCTCTTTGATTGTTGATTTGATTGTGGAAGCATGGTAAATAATCTTACAGCTAATAAAAGTAATTCCGTAAGGATCCTTAGTAAATTGATTTATATGTGCTCTAAATAGCTGTGCTCATCAACTCCTAAGCTCAAGTAACTCATTCATTTGGTTGGATATAAATTTGATGCATGTGAAACAAAACCTTATACACTTGTTTTTTTCTGCTATAGCAACAGTGAATATCATTTGATGTGTTGTAAATTATAGGGTCAGAATTCTGTCCTTTACGTGTAACTTTTTGTAGAAATTAGCACCAAAATCAATATAAGTTGATAGGCTGACCTTATATTTTTGTCAATTACTGAAGTGCATACTTAAAAAACTTTGGTTCCTTTCATTTCCTCTTCTACAGATATATGCCCTGGGTGATGGCAGAGCACGTTCAATCTGGGAAGACATTGGAGGTCAAGTCTCAATTTTAAGCCCTGAAAGATATGGTTATATTGATTGGTCAATGTATGTTTGCTCTTCCATTTCTTCATGTTACTCTGGGGAGTTCCATGCTTAGCCAACTCTCTATCATTTGCATCTATTATTAATTAGTTTTGTCTAGTTGGTCCAATTGAGTGATGCCTTTTTGTGCCTGCAGTTTTGAAGGTATTGTTGCAGACTCTCTTGAAGCAAAAGATGCAGTTTCCCGGTACTGATTTCATACTCTCTGGAGTTGCATCCTTTAATTTTGTATCCCGGAAAAAAAATTCTACTGGTGGTACGGTGGTACAGTTATTTATCCGTCTGAAATTCATTCATTTTTGTGTTTCTTATCAACGAAACTTTATTCCAATAGAACTGAGATGTGCCCCAATGATGGATAAACGTCGCTTTAACCCGTTACACTTAACAATTAGAGAACCTTGAACAAATATGATTAAATTCTATGTAGTAAATTGGCAGTCAAATAAGCAAAAAATTCTGGAAAGAATTCATTTATTGATCACACCATTCCATGTGAGAAAAAGTTGCCGAGAACAAGTTTAATGAAACACTGAGTAGCCAAATCAGTCTTGTTGGACAGTAATTCAACCAGGTAACTTCTTTGATCATCATAGTGTTCGAAACTCAACCTACATCTTATTGATCAATATTATCCCTTCCCTACATATCTATGAATTTTCTGCCGTTGCCATCTCTAAGAAGCTAAGCGCAGGTTCTGTGCAAAATATGACTATGAAGTTCCAATGCCTCAAATTAAGACAATGCTTCATCTTCAATTTCTCCTCTCTTATGCTCATGCTAATCCCAGCTATCATGCCTAATTCATTAGTTGATTCTCTGCAACAACATATTACGTAGTTTAGTCTGCACTACCATATAAGAAAATTGATTTAGAATAAAAAGAGGAGGGCTTTTCTGCAGTAAGGTGCAGAAAGTTGTTGTGTGTTAGTACCCATGTCACATATATATGTAAATACATGCACACAAATACACACATGCTTCTGTATTGCATTCAGTGTATAACTATATGATGGAAAATCCTGCGACACACAAATTGCATCCCTTTCTATTGAGATACTATGATTTGTGAGTTTTATATATTTGCAGCCTTATGCAGGAGCCTTTCTGCTCTGTGCCACTGATATGGATTATTCAAGAGGATACTCTTGCTAATCGCCTATATCTGTATGAGAACATGGGCTGGGACCACCTCATTTCTAATTGGAAGTATTCCTTTAGTAGGGCTGATCTTGTGGTGTTTCCAGAATTTTCTTTCCTGGTAAATCTGTCATACCTGAATTACTTTCACACTTAACATATGAGTCATAGAAGGATCGTACTAGGTGTTTTCAGAGTTATTTATTGCAACTTTTGCTGTGTCAGATGTTATATAGCATGCTTGATACTGGAAACTTCTTTGTGATTCCCGGATCACCAGTAGACGTTTGGGCTGCAGAAAGCTATAGCAAGACCCATTCCAAATCTCAGCTGAGGAAGGAAAATGGTTTTGATAATGATGATCTGCTTGTTATTATTTTTGGAAGTTCATTCTTCTACTATGAACTAGCTTGGGATTATGCTGTGGCAATGCATGATCTAGAACCTTTGCTCCTCAAATACGCTAGATCAAATGATGTTGGGTTTACATCTAAGTTCATTTTCCTTTGTGGTAACTCTAGCAAAGACTACAGTGATGCTTTAGAGGTATGCATTCATGATTTGCTACACAAGAATCATATTGCTTCACTGCATTTGTTCGTTTGGGCTTCAAAAAAAATTGACAGGTTTATAATAAAGTGCTTCCGTCACAATTGATATTCTGTTGGGAACTGAGAAATGATTCCAGTAACCATTCTTAGTCAGCAACATGTCAGCTGATGGTCATCATGCATACAATATAACAAATCTCAGTTTGTTTCAGATCTTATTGTACTGTGGACCTCATTTGTTGGTGTTCCCATTTGATTGATCTTACCATAATTTCTATGTATGTTTATTTATTTTCTAATTTTCTGCAAGCCAACATGTTAGAAAAGGAATTGGAATTGCTTTGATGCCATTATTTATACTTTTTGCTTGGACACCAGCAGTTCATTGCAGTTGTGTGTTGAATAATACATTGATCGACTGTACAACCATGTAGGATGTTGCAACTCGTCTGAGATTAAATGAAGGATCATTGAAGCATTATGGCATAAACAGCGATGTGAATGGTTTGATACTGATGGCTGACATTGTTCTATACGGTTCCTCCCAAGATGAGCAGGGATTCCCTCCCTTACTGACTAGAGCCTTGTCATTTGGAATTCCTGTAATTGCTCCAGATTATCCTGTTGTAAGAAAATATGTATGTCTTTCATCCTTTTCTTTGAAGTAACTTTTTAGCTATCCTAAGGCTAATGTTTTTCTTTACTACTAAATATTTTTGAACTGGTAGGTTGTTGATGGAGTTCATGGGATCATATTTCCAAAAAATGATCCTGAAGCATTAAGAAATGCTTTTTCACTTCTGATATCTGAGGGAAAAATATCTAGATTTGCAAATTCTGTTGCTTCCTCTGGAAGGCTGCATGCCAAGAACATGTTTGCAGCAGAATGCATCATTGGCTATGCAAAACTACTGGAATATGTCTTTGATTTTCCATCAGATGTCTTGCTGCCAAGCCATGCTTCTGAACTGAACAACAGTGTATGGGAATGGAATCTCTTCAGAAGTGAACTTGACCAGATATCTAGCAACATGGAAAATCATTATATAAAAGGTTCTTTAGGGGTGAATTTGAGTATTGTCTATGACCTGGAGGATGAAATGGTAAATTACATTCCATTAAAAAATATATCCCTGGATAACTCAGAAGATCTGGAAGAGGATTTCCCAACAATGTTGGACTGGGATACCTTGAGTGAAATAGAAAGCTCTGAGGAAGTTGAGAGACTGGAAAGAGAGGAGGTATGACCATTATTCTGACATGAAGTTTTTTCCACTGCATAACCCACCCTTCCTTCCCCCTCCCCAGTTGTACTCATTTAGCTCAAGCATCATTTTGTGCTTGGTAGACTGAGGAGAGAATGGAGACACACATTGGGGAATGGGATGACATCTATCGTAATGCTCGAAAATCTGAAAAGCTTAGGTTTGAAACAAACGAGAGAGACGAAGGCGAGCTAGAAAGAACTGGACAATCACTATGCATTTATGAGATCTACAATGGTGCTGGGGCCTGGCCATTTCTACACCATGGTTCACTATACCGTGGATTAAGTCTTGTAAGTTCCTCATGAGTACATTGATGCATTTTAACTTGATCCATGGGCTTTTTTTCATAACAGATGGAGCAACTATTGCCCACTTTGGTAATCTTGCAACTCTGGTTCAATTTTGCTAAGAGACCATTTGGTTTTGTTTTTGGGAGGCATTTTCATTTTCTGGTAAAAAGGAATAGTGAAAAGTTAGTTATAAGTGTGAATTTGAAAATGAAATATTGTTTGGATATTTGTTTAAAATGAAATGATTATGTGGGCTTCAAAATGAGATGTATTTGGATATTGTTGTGTTTTTGTATTAAAAGTCGTGCAATTAAGAATAGAAAATAAAGTGTGAAAATGGAGAGAGAGTGTATGTTTGGGACAATGTGTTGAGAATGAAAATGCCTGTGAAAATGAGAAAAAGTTGATAGTTTCCTGTTTTCATTTTTAGGAGAAAATGAAAATGATGTTTGAAAACAAAACCAAGCGGGCACCAAGCATTTAACTCATTTCATTCATTTGATTACGTTTCTCTGTTTTGAATTTAATATGTCATTAATGCTCTTCTTCCTTTGGCACATTGTCTCAGTCTACCCGGGCTCGAAGATTGAGGTCAGATGATGTGGATGCAGTTGGTCGGCTTCCCATCTTGAATGATACATATTATCGTGATCTTCTCTGTGAGATTGGGGGAATGTTTTCAATTGCTAATCGAATTGATGACATTCATAAGCGGCCATGGATAGGATTTCAGTCATGGCGTGCAGCTGGGAGGAAGGTTTGTATTTTGAAATGTAAAGTTATACGAAAAATGAGTCCTCTTTTATCTCCTCCCTCAGCATTTATATTTCAAATATATAGATCTCATTTCTCTCTTATGCTTGCATGTTAAGATGAACTTGTTCAATCATGACAGGTATCTTTATCCAAAAGAGCAGAAGAAATTTTAGAGAAAACAATACAAGAGAACACCAAAGGAGATGTGATATACTTTTGGGCTTGTTTGGATAAGGATGGTAGCATTGCAGGAAACAATGATCTGCTTACTTTTTGGTCCACTTGTGACATTATGAATGCAGGAAGATGCCGGTGAGTGTTACCAATAAAATCACTTGGGTTGAAATTAATCAAATGTTCATTTTTGTTTTTTTCGACTGTCTTGTTGTGGCTCCACTAATAAATTTGAACAATTGCTATACAGCACTCAGCTCTTTTGATTCACAGAAAAGGCATAACCCATGGGTCACTGTATAACAAAGTTGGATGTCTAGCTTAAGGTTGTTTGGTATTGTTTTGGATGTTCTGGGAGAATATTTTGGGAGATGGTATGTTGACACTGTGGTTGGGAGATGTGATGGATGTCTGTGTCTTGTTCTAAGAGGTGGTTAGAGATTGTTTTGGGAGAAAAAGACATGTTTAGTTTTGTTTTGGAGGAGGCATTCCTATTATAGTGTCAAGTTAGCAAAGATTTTGTTGGGTTAGTGAGCAGAAATTGTACTTTTATATATTATTATATATATTTTTTTATGTATAGTTGTAAACTTGTAATGAGTGTGAGGGTATATATGTATATATGTAATAATTATTTCTTTGGGGAGGGGAATTAGGGTTAGTAAGGTGAGGGTATTTTGGGAATAGTTTATTATATTTTGAATTGTATCCTCAGGAATGCAGTATTACTCGTGTTATTGCTTCCTCAATTAGAAAACATTTCGGGGAAACATACCAAACAAAGCCTTAGTGTTGTATGATTTTCCTATATCCACTGAACATAAATAAATTACTTCTGAATAACGTATCGGATGCTTCTTTTACTGATCAAGTGGAGTCTTGTCTAGTTACAAGATTATAAAATGCTGATGCCAATGTCTTTTATGGTTCAAACTTATAGAACAGCCTTTGAAGATGCATTCCGAAGAATGTATGGGTTACCATCAAATGTAGAAGCTCTTCCACCAATGCCTGAAGGTGGCGGGCATTGGTTGGCACTGCACAGCTGGGTGATGCCAACCCCTTCCTTTCTGGAGTTCATTATGTTTTGCAGGTATTTTGTGCATGCAGTATTGTTCTTTACACATTCATGCATTTAAGTTGGCTTATTCTCTCTTTACATGCCACATCTAGGCAGTTAAATGAGTAACCTTTATGTGCTAACTGCTAAATTGATGAACCCAGGATGTTTGTTGACTCTCTTCATAGTCTGCACATAAACTCGAGCAAGATGCCTGATTGTCCGCTAGGCTTTTCAGCAACTGAGGTGAGTACATATGGACCTAACATTCATTATTCTTGAGTTTTCAGCTGTTTGACAAAGAAAGATGAATGAAGTAAAAACAATGCTTCTCATTTCCAATTGTATCTTTATACAGAAGAAGCACTGCTACAGTCGGCTTTTGGAACTCCTAGTAAATGTATGGTCTTATCATAGCGCACGGAAGATGGTTTACATTGATCCTCATTCAGGCTTGTTGAGAGAACAGCACCCTGTTGAACAGCGTAGAGGATTTATGTGGGCAAAGTATTTCAATCATACCTTATTAAAAAATATGGACGAAGACCTCGCGGAGGCTGCAGATGACAATGACCATCCGTACAAGACATGGTTGTGGCCACTAACGGGGGAAGTTTTCTGGCAAGGTATGTATGAAAGGGAGAGGGAACAAAGATACAGACTCAAAATGGACAAGAAGAGAAAAACGAAGGAGAAATTACTGGACCGTTTAAAGCACGGATACAGGCAGAAGACACTAGGAGGATAGGAGGTAGATTGTCTCCGCCAGGTTTACCTGATGTTATTGATGGAACCATCTGACCTAAAGAAGCAGCAGCAGCAGAACCAATTGTCCATTCTCGGCCTGGAGTTGAAAAGAAAAGAGATGCGTGCTCATGGATACATGGTTTAAAGTTTTCTCACAGAATCAGAGTACTTCCTGCTGACACAACATTCTAACACAACACATTCATAGAGGGCTAGAGTTGGCTCAGCAAGGTCGGTGCCACAAACGTCTGGCCCACATGCTTGAAGCCTTACCAAATTTTAACAGGTTCAATTTTGGATTATGATTCTTTTTGTCCATACCATAAACATATTGCAATAGTGATTAAACATGTTTTTTGTTTTCAGATTGTACATACCATTCATAATAATGGAAGAAAATTACTGAATTTGCATATTGTTTTTGAAGGATTTGGGGCATGGGAGTGAGTGGGAGGTTGTTTAATCTCATCCTCGCTCTCTCTCTGGTTAGTAATGAGAAGTTGAAGGGGTAGGGTAAGCATCTTGGACGAGACATGGGAGTTGTCAACCGCATTCTGTCGATTGTGGCCTGTGGGAATTGTCACTATTCCTATTTGACGGGCGGGCGGGCTTGTTAGTTGTTATCGTAACTTAAATTGATGTCATTTTACAGCATAAATGCTTTAGTAGTTGTCGGTGATCAAATCATGGATACAATTTAAGAGGCGAGTTTGATCCTGCAGCCTAAACAAGAGCGCGTTTATTAAAATGTCGGTCAAAACTGATATTATTTTACTTCATAAATGATTGACTTTTAGTAATTAAATTGGGTTCCCCTTGCTTATTAAAATATACTCTTGTAGGATGCAGCACGTTATGATGTTAAGGATGGTATTAATGTATCGTTATTATATCATGTTTGCTGAGTGAGATGAAATGAAGAAAGAAAAGGAATGATTTAAAAGTAAGTTTACTTGGATGGATGAAATTATTAAAAGTATGTTCGCTTAGCAAAAAGATTTGGAGTGAACAGGTCAGTGGAAAATCAAGCGCATCCTCACATGTACGTATATATATACATACACACATACACACATACATACATACATATACGGCAAACCCGCAATCTGGATTCTGGAATACTAATTGAGTTGGCATTCGTACTTTGTTGATATTTTGAATAAATGAATGAATAGACGTAACAAGAAATGTACTTAACCACCTCGAATGGGCTTCAGAGGAAGAAATATATTCTATTTATCTCAATATTATTATCTATCAAAATAAATAATTAATATAATAATTTTTATTTATTATTCATATCATTTCACAAAGTAAATATAATTTAAAAAATATGAAATAATTTTAATCCTATTCTTTCATCCCATCGCCTACATCACCGAGTAAATGAGCCCTAAGGATAAAATAGTAGATATTAGTACTTGATCCCATGAAGAAGAAGATGAACAAAGGGTGAGGTTGTGCTTGGTTATGGAAAATTTTCCCAAATTTTGTTTCTTTGAGTTGAACAAATGTAGGAGTGGTGCTTGCTTGTGGGACAAATTTTCAATCTCCAAAAAATATTCCTCTCCTCCTTATTTCATATTTAAAATTTCCCTTCAAAAATAAATTTCTCTCCTCTTAGAGAATTTCTTTGCTTTCTCTCAAAAAAATGGATTCTCTTTCCCAAGCAAACTTTTGAAAATTTTCTCTTGCTTTTTCATCCACCTAGATACATAAGGTTTAATTCTACATAATTAATTCATAATATACAATTATATTTACCCATAATATTTTAATATTTATTTAAAATTATTTCCATAATATATAATTATATTTACACGTAATATTTTTATTAATTTTTTTCATAATATAATTATTTACATGTATATATTAACATATAAATTAAATCATATCATAATATGTAGTTATGATTACACATAATATTTTTATATTAAAATATTATTATTTTCTTAATAAAGTTATTTTGATGTATATTTAAATATTTTAAATAAAATTATTTTCATAGTACGTGTATCTCCATATGTAATAGTTTTATATTTAAATAGAATTATTTTTGTAAGAAATAATTATTCACAAACATATTTTAACATTTCATAATATTATTTTTGTAATATATAATTATATTTACACATCAACAACGTGTGATCACTCAAAAAAAATTTTCTTTCAATAAAATTTTGAGTTTTTTATACAGAAAATGTGTTTGATGAGTTAGAAAGAGGGTGTTTGGGGAAATTTCTATGCATATCAAAACATTTTATAAGATATTTGAGAGTTTATAAGATATCAAAAAATATTTGATAATTAACAAAGAAAGATGATAAGCTTCTAAAATAAGATTGATGATGGTATGAACTATTTGGTAGTATTTTGGGATTCAATTCAATGCGATTGACCAGTAGGGGTTGAGAAAGAGTATGAGGATATAGTTGAGTCAAGTCCTACAACCAATAGCACATGTCAGGCTAGTTAAAGTGTCTTCGGCAATGACACTAACATTCAAGTCAATATTTAAACAATTGGATAGTAGAGTAGCAGAGTGAGGGCTTGAAGTGATATTGCGCATATCTTACTGAATGGTGGCAATGGGGTATTTATAGGCTCTCTTAGGTGGGTAATATGTCAATGATGCTCTTGCCTGTGTGAAGAGGGCCTTTGTCTTTAGTTGAGGACCTTTAGGTTTTCTCCCTTCTATGTACTATTCCTGTTGGCACCTCTTCCTACTCTGCAAGACATGGTGGTGTGGGGGATGTGCACACTACTCCAATTCTGCAACATGGTGGTACAGAAGGTGTCACATACCATTAATGCAAAGGCATGCTGCTTGTCAAAGCTTTTAATGTGATAGAGAGGTGGTAATAGCGTATTTAATACGACTGTGGCTGGCGGCGTGGGATTGCCCCACATCGTTCTACTCAATCTCCTTCGTAAAGATGTTTCCTCACTCGTTAGTCATCTGTGCATACTCAGGTCAAGGCAGTCGAACTCTATTGGATCCAAAAATCTTCCTGGTTGAGGGTTGAATGCTCATTCTCCAACTGATCAACCACACTCTGGTTGACCACCAGGGTGTCGACACTCGTGCTAGCTAGATGGCCCAAAGAAGACTTAGGCCTAGTTGATCATCTCGTTGATTACTGATGGGTTGAGCCTAATAGCCAATTGGGTTGTTACACATCGTATATTTTGTCTGGTTAATTGTTATTGGGTTGGGCTTTGTTGGGTATATCAAAGATGTTAGGATCTTATGACACAACAAAAAAGATACTATATTAGTGATAAAATAATAAGTGATAAAGTAAAAATTTTCACCAATAACATGCATTGAGTGACAATAGCTTTTACTTGTCATTAATAATAATTTTTAAGTGACAAAATTTTTCATCTTGTTGCAAAATGACTCAATAGTGATAAAAATTAATATTTTAAATTGTCATTATTAACAATTAGTATACTTCTATGTTGACAATTTAGTGATAATAAAAACTATCACTATAATTTGTGAAAAAAATTTCATTATCACCGTAGGTGTGTAATTAATTGTTTATTGTGATAGCTTTAACACTATTCTTGTCACTATTTAATTTTTAAAAATCATTAAGATGACAAAGCTAATTTTTTTGTCAACTAATATGCATAATTAGTGACAACTTTTGCATTGCCACTTACTATTTTTGTCATCAAATTATCTTTTTCTTATAGTGTGATCTCATCTTGAAAAATAAGAAATTCGTAACTTATTTTTAAGATCTTAATAAATTTTCTTAAGTTTAATCATATTAATTATAAGTTTGCCATTTCTAATATCTTCTAAACTACAAAACTCTTATTTTATCCAACTATTGTAAGAACTTATTTTTTAAAAAAAGATTTAGCATCTTATAAAAAAAATCTTATAAGATGATTGTTCACACAAATTTCATTGTTTGCACAATTAAATCATAAGATAAAGAAAAATAATTAAAAAATTGAATTTATATTAAAGAATAAAAGAAAATTACAATTTATTAGAGAAAAATAAATTTCATAACGAAACTAATTCCCTAAATCTTCTCCTAATATATGATCCAAAGGCTTGAAGCTTGTTATTGAATATGAAGTATGGTATCCTTTGACTTAATAAAAGAACACTACAAAATTTTTGAACTGAAACCTATTCCGAAATCAAAAGACTTGATGACTTGATGCTTTGAAGAGCTATAGGACATTCGCAGTAGCAATACTTCGTCACATTAGAAACTTGAGGTTTAAATACTTGAGTCTTGGACTTGAGCTTTGAAAACTTTAGACTTGGATTTGAGAATGTGTGTATGTGAATCTATGTAAGTCTCTAAACACTCCTTTATATAGATGTTTAGTAGGAGACCTTCAAATGACTTAGTAGGAGACCTTCAAATGACTTAAACTTCTTTAATAGTTATTTTTTTGATACACATGTTAAAAGATAACATCAAATATTTTGACTCGACTTATCCAAGGATATGCCACGTGTCACAATTTAATTAGCCAGAGATTGCAAGGCCATCAGACTTGATTTGATTGGTGTAATACTTCACCTTGACACTTGTTGATAGTTGAGGTATGCATAAAATAATATTAGAGTATTAATTAAAATTAATTATTTATCTTTTGGAATTAAATTTAATAAATTTTAATATATAAATAGAAAATTTTAAATTAATAATTAGTATATTATTTATACTTTTATTTTTTAATTGGCTTAAAAATTAAGTTGTCTACAAATATCCCCACCTCAAGACTTAGCAAAAAATGTCTAAATCTTTCGAGAGAGGCAGGACTGGAAGTATTTGTTTCTTCACTTTTTAAAGCATTATTTTTTAAGGCGAAGAAACATAGTAAGTAAATGAGAATTCATTGAATTGCCCATCATTTCTCAAATGTGTCAAATATTTGCAACTACTAGTCTTGAAGTTAAAATAATCTGCCGCCACTTGAATCCAAAACAACATGAATCAAATGGGCCAACAGTATTATAACCATGGTTTGTTGCTTCAATCTTGCAAAAGAAAATATGTATATATATACATATTAAGATGGCTGAGCACCAACATACTTTCTATTCCATTTTCATTTCTTTCCATAATAAACAATTTATGTGGTCCCACAAAAATAAACATCTCCAATTTTTTTTTATCTCAAGAAGCCACTTCTGCTATTTTAAAAATATCATATTGTCAAACCCCATCGTAGCTAAGACTTAAAATTGTTGCTGTTGGAAGAAGTCTGTCTTTTGGGCCTCATATGCATATTATATATATATATATATATATATAAACAAGTATGGTTGACCACCAATATATCTTCATTCCCATTCATATCCATTTGCAAATCAAAGACAACTCCTTTTCAAAAAGTGAATTCCAATATGAAGTCAATTCTAACATGGCCCACCACTTTAATTTCTTCAACTTTGGAAAGAATCTCACTACTAGTGGAATTTATATGCTGCTATAGTTAAAAAGCGTAAGGCAAGAGACCTATCTCATTTAAAAATGCTAGCTTTGCATCGAGTATCCACTTAGATTACCATCGTGAATTGTATCCGCATTCAGCAAATTAAATCAACACTCCATAGAGTTCGACTTTGCTGGGAATCAAAGTACACATAATTCAACCGAAACTCATTCTCTCAATTGTATTGCAACTAAAATACTTAAAAATATCACTATAAAAAAACATCCCATGAAGTTAATTCCATCAATTGATTATTGAAGAAGCTAGCTTTGAAAATCTAAGTTGAGAATTTGGGTTTATTCATCTCTTCATTCAATTATCTACTTTCTTCTTTGTTTTTGCACGCCAACTGTTAAAAAAACATATTAATAGAATTCACATAACTATTACTACCTCAATTCCAATTGCTAGTTAGCATGATTAAAAGAGGATTGCTTGGGCTCCCTTGGCATTCATCAATAACAAAATCTTTAATCCATAAGGGCATCAAATACACAAAATTTAAAGTCTTTAGGTAAGTCATTAAACTGAGGGATGATATCATCTTTCCACTTTCTTCTTCGTACCCCCCCTAAATATATACCTCCTTACCTTAAGTTTTCCCTAATTTTTCTTTTCTTTTGTTGCATGTTAAGAAACATAGCTCATTCATGATCAACTCATAAGGATATTTATCGAGGATCACACAGACAAAGACACTCTCAAAGTTAAAAGTACTATATTGGTTGTTTGTAATTAGTTAATGATGTTCTTCGTTCCATACCTCGACCTCCCATTAACTCCATGCATATACAAGAGTGGTTCGAAAAGGCAACTAGAGAAGTGATTGATCTATGTTTTGGCATTACATCTTGTTCTAGGATACTTCTATTGAAATCCTCTCCTCATGATGCCAAAGCTACTAGCTTAGAATTTTTATTTGTAGGTTACCACCCCAACATTAATGGACGCTCATTAAAAATTCCTGCATCAAGGTTTGGTAAAGTATCTTTTTATGCAGGTTATTGGGAATGGACAGAAGACGTGCTAGGTCATTATGCTAATGTTCTTCGTCATGCTAGAACCTCTGTAGCAGTCTATACCTCACTTTTCATATATGTCTACCATAAAAACATCCTCCAAACCTTCCTTAAGATACAGTGCTTTTCTATGAATACCTTGCACATTGCTACTAGTGGATTTTCAATTTCTTTATGGGATCTTCATGTACTTGGTGGATTGCCTATCCGTGGAGGTTTCTATGAAGCTATCCCCATTGCGAAGGAGCTACTTAGTGGTGATAGACATGCCTCTTCTCTACCACGAAGCTACAAGTATCTATTCCTGGCTTGTCATATGCTCCTAAAGGACTTTGATGGTGTTCCTATTTCTGATTCGAATAGCTTTTGGTTTAAAAGACCAACAAGATATGTGGTACCCCTTTTGAGATCTTTCTGAAAAAGGTCAACTGAGCCAAAGATCTCTCACAATCTATGTGAAAAAATTAATGCATCACTTTTACCTCACACTAATGAATATGATAAGCTATTTATGATGATGGAGGTTGAAAAAGATGCTAAAAGGGAGACCTACTTGGCTGTCTTTCTTTCATGCTGCTTATGCAACTTTGTTCTACCATATCGCAAAGCAAATCTAATTCATGCCACTATTTTCAAAGTTGCTAGTAGAATGGTAAACGATGATTGCATTTCTCTTACAGTTCCTACATTAGCTGGCATCTATCGTGGTTTGCGGAGTATATTGAATTTACCAAGTCTTCATGAATCTACTTCTATATTTCTCATTCGTTATGTTTATAGTTGGATATGGCACTACCTTAGCACCTATTTTTTATCCAAGATTGGTGTAAGAAGAGTTGAGATGGTCAAATATACAGGGAAAAACATGACCAAATATTTTTTTATCTTTTAGAAGCAAGAGATTTATTCCACAATATCAATCCTTCAACCATTCAAAATCTACACTTATTTCTATACAAGCAGTACACTATAATAGATAGCCTATGCATATCAAATACTTATAAAAAACTTTTTGTGGCTTTATGTTCTAGCTATTTGACATTTCAATGTGGAAAAGAACATATCATTGAAGCCTATAGCCCTCATCAATTCAGTCGACAACGTGGATTTTGTCAACACTTCTAGGGCAACTTAAAGAAAGAGATCCTTACTTGTGATCTGCACGAGCTTGTTCGACTTTGGCAGTCATGCACCTTACTGAAGACATCTTACAAACTTATTATTCCTGGTAATACTTTTTCCTTTCCATTAGTCACAGAGGAATATGTGGATTAGTGGGAAAAATACTAGAAAGCTTAATAAATGAAAGGTACTAAAATTATTTTCAAAGTTAATCAAAGAGATGTGGAATCAAATTTTGGTTAATCTAATCAACTTGGTAAGAAAGTTGAACAACATACATTTGAGCTTAGGCATCCTGGAAAGAATCTATCTTATCCTAAATAAGCCTTAATGAAAGATCCCAAAAATAATGTAACAGCCTCACCTATTCAAAATCTTGTTGTTTCAAAGCAAGTTAAAGGAGGGAATTTGGAGCTTAATGAGTGTAATATTGCTGACCATACTAAAGTGTTGTCTAAAAGATTTTGTAGCTTACTTAAGGTTTCATTCCCTACTGATGCTCCAACGAAAGAAAATGAAATAATTTATGCACTTTCTTGCTCAAATGACAACTCTGGTAACCAATGCATACTCAAGAAGAAACCAAAAATTTTAGATTTAGTTAACATCAGTATTAATTCAAATTTTTTTGCAGATATCCCAAGTTCTTCTTTACCTTTAGATAAATTAGTAAAATATGTAAAGTTATTTTTTATTTTTTTTATTGTTTTATATATATCATGCATTTTTTTAATTTACCAATCCTTTACACTACTCTTTTCTTCTTTTCTTCTTATTCTTTTTTTTTAGCTTGCAGATCTTGAAGTGTCAGTTCCAATTACATTAGAAGGTAGTATTGGTTTGATAAATAGGGCCAATCTTTTTGACTTGCTTGAAACAATCATCCTTCAACCTATTGATGATGACATACAAGTTGCCCATGATACTGCTAATTCCAATGAGCGACCAAAAGTAACATTACTTAAGATTGCAAATGATAAGGTTTTGTCCAAGAAAGATAAGCCCAAAAAGACATTTGAAGCTCCATCTTGGGCACTTCGAGTTGTTGAAGTTTCTAAATTTTGTCCTCGAGTTGTAAAGACTTAAGCTAAGTAGATATTACTCAAATTCTATTGCAAACAAATATGTCAAAAAATCATGAAAACTCTATTTGAACAACTCTCAGAGATAAAACCAACAATTGATAATTTGATTACAAAAATGAGATTATACATAAAAACCACATCATCTTTGGAGAAACATGAGAAACCCATGAGAAAGCAGTTTTTCCTACACAACTGGATCTTGTTGAGGCCTAAGAAATAGAAGGTGAAAGACTTGAGGAGGTGAATGGTCTCAAGGATGAACTTTTTCAAATCACCAAGCAGCAAGAGGAATAAGAACATGACTTGTCAAGTTAAGCAGTAAAGAAGAATTTGCAAACTCATCACTCCTCAAGATTGAAGAAAACTTGTCTATCATTCAGATCAAGAGAGATAAAATTTCAAAGCTTGAAGACACTTCATTTTTGATTGACCAAGAGGTTGAGGCTTTAAAGAGGATGGATAAACTACTTGAAGAATCTCACAAAGAACTAGTAACTTTTGATATACTTGCATGAGCATTTAGCTACTTAGCATTTCTATTTTTTTGTTTTCAACATCATTGATGTAAAAGAACACTTGATTACTACATGTGCAATAAAAAAGTTATTCTTTTTGTAAATTCTCCTTGTGCATTCTCCTTTTTTTGTTTATATAGTATTTCTTCAAATTGATGCCAACTTCAAAGAAAAATTACATTACATGCCCCTAATAATTGAGTGGAAAATAAAATAAACTCAAGTTTATGAGTAAAATTGGCTATCTAAAGAATAGACCTAACTTATTATAATTGAACTTGAAAACAATCAAAACATCTTCCAATAATATGCTTAAACTTGATAAATCATTCAGAATTACTCTAGTGATCTGATTAAACTTGTGAAGTAAGTTATCCAAATTTTCTCCAATGATATGATTGAACTTGGGAAGCAATCAAAACTTATTCTAGGAATGCAATTGAACTTGACAAGCCATTCAAACTTATTCTACTGATTGAACTTGGCAAGCAATCCAAACTTATTCAAATGATGTAATTGAACTTCGGAAGTAAGTCATCCAAATTTGCTCCAATGATATAATTGAATTTGAGAAGGAATTCATTTAAATTTGCTCCAATGATATGGTTGAATTTGAGAGGGAAGTCATCTAAATTTACTCTAATGATATGATTGAATTTGAGAAGGAAGTCATCTAAATTTGCTCCAATGATATGATTAAACTTGGGAAGCCATCAAAATTTATTCCAACAATGTGATTGAACTTGGCAAGCAATCCAAACTTATTTAAATGATGTGATTAAACTTTGTAAGCCATTCAAACCCTCTTTTGTTTTAGTAATGTGACTGAACTTAGGAAATAATTCCCAAGCTGCCTACGTATCCCATCAAGGGGTCCAAGTTATTACATAGTTCAAAGTAAATATTTTTTTAGGGGGTGTTGTACATAGTTTATACTCATGTGAGCTAGAAGTATCCATTGCTTAACCACCTCAGACTAGGTGGGGCATTTAACATTTTATCCACATAAAACACCTTTAGTGGGGTAAGTTAGTAGTTTAACCACATGCGTTACTTTTGGTGGGGTAAATTAGCAATTTAACCACATGCATTACCTTTAGTAGATACCGTATATAGTTTATACTCATGCGGGCTAAGAGTAACATGCAGTTTAAGCTCATGCACCAAGAGCAACATGCAGTTTGAGCTCATGCGTCAAGGAGCAAACATCCCCATGGATAATGTTGCTTCAAAAACTTGTCCTTTATAGGGCTTATGCGTAATCTTTATTTGTTAATCAACTTGTCAACACTATTGGTATAGGTTTCTTTTACCACATATGGACCACCTTATTTTGACATAAATTTACTTCTCATTTGTTGGGTAATGGTAATAGGCCTTTTGACTGCCAACACTAAATCTACAACTTGAAAAGATCACGGACAAACTTTCTTATTAAATGCCTTTGTCATACATGCTTGATAACATTCAAGTTGTTATTGCGCTTTGTGTCTTTTCTCATCCAATGCTTCCAATTTCTCAAGTTGAAAGCGAACATTGTCTTTAGTAATGAGTCTTTCTTGAGTTGCTGTACAAAATGAGGGTATTTGATTTTTAAGAGGGAGAATAGCTTCAATTCCATAAATTAGTGAATATAGACTAGCCTGGGAAGCAGTTCAATGAGTTGTTTGATATGCCCAAACAAATTTTCCAACTTTCTCATGCTAATCTCTTTTTGAATTTGACACCACTTTCTTCATCAAGTTGCATAAAGTTTAACTGAACTCCTTTGTTAGACCATTTGCAATCGCCTTGTACATTAAGAGTTATATTGCTTGAATCCAAATTGTGCACAAAGTTTGTCTATCAACTTATTATAGAAAGGCTTCTCATTATCATTAATAATGTAACGAAGCACTCTATACCTAAAAATCAAATTACATTGAATGAACTTAACAATACTTTCTTTCTTTACTTCCTTGAGGGAAGTTGCCGCTACCCACTTGGAAAAATAGTTTGTAGCCACCAATATGTAAGCATGACCAACTAATGACTTAACAGTAATAGGACCTATAATTTCAAGATCCTATGCATCAAACAACAATGTAGCAATTGTAGGATATAAGAGTTCAGGAAGTTGATGTATAAAGTTAGCATGCATTTGACAAGTTTTACACTTTTTTGCATAACTCATAATCTTTAACCATAGAAGGCAGTAGTAGCCCATCTTTTTAATCTAAAAATGAAGCTTAGGACCCGACTAGTGAGCATCACAAACTCTAGAATATTCTTAAGCCATAACTTCAATTACTTTGTCACTACTTAAATAGTGTTGATAAATACCTTTATAATATCGATAATACAAAACATCTTTGTATAAAATAAAGCGAGTTGACCTTCGATGCACCTCCATCCTATGAGAAGGGTTTTGTGGCAATTTTCCATTCTTTACATAGTCAATAAGCGATGTCCTCCAATCTTCATCTTCACCAATTGAGACTGATATTGCATTTGTATCCTCACGATAAAGCTCAATGGGTGATGGCACAATCTATCTATTAGATACTGAGATATTTGTCATTTCTCCTTCAGAAAGAGCCAAGGTAGTAACCCAGTTAGCTAGTGTATCTGCCATCATATTTTTCTTCCTTGGGACATAACGTTGGACAACACCTTCAAACTTCTTCAATAGACAAAAGGCTAGTTGAAAGTAAGGTATCAAATCTTCTTTTTTAGCTTCATAAACATTTAAAAGTTGATTAATAATTAGTTTTGAATCACCATAGACCTCAACTTCTAAATCTCCATTTCAAGTGCCATTTGAAGCCCAATAATCAAAGCCCGATATTCTACAACATTATTAGAGCACAATTCATTTAGCACGATGGAATACATCAAAACTTGCCTTTTTGGTGAAATAAAGACGATCCTTGCCCCATCTATCAAATCGAGCTACTCCATCAAATAACATTATCTATGCTGGTAAGATCTCAACAAAGAGGGCATTCTCCTTAGGTAATTCATTGGATACTTCTCACTCTGTAGGAATAGGGCGATATGACAAGAAATTCGCAAGAGCTTGTCTTTTAACAGCATTTTGAGGCACATATATGATCTCATATTGATTGAATACAATAGACCACTTAGTCAATCTTTCTTAAAATACTAGTCTTGACATCACAAACTTGACAGGATAGCACATAAGATGAGTTGGATGGAATATGCCTTAAAATAGTGCTTCAACTTTTTGATTGCATAAAATAAGGCAAGGTAAATCTTCTCAACATGGGAGGATTTCAACTCATTCTCAGTCAAGGCTCTACTTAGATAATATAAAGATTTCTCCTTTTCTTCATCATTTTCTTGAGCGATTAAAGCCCCACTTGACCGTTCTTGTGCTGCAATGTACAAATAAATGGTTTTCCAAGTGTAAGAGGTCCTAAAAATGGTAGATTCATGAGTTACTTTTTTATGCTCTCAAAAACATTTTCACATCTTTTATCACATAAGAAAGGTAGATATTTCTTCATCAGGTGATTAAATAGTTGGCATCTTCCCCCCAAATTTGATATGAAGCTTTTTATAAATGCAAAATTTCCTTGTAAACTGTGCAATTCTCTAAGATTTCTTGGTGGTGACATCTTTTGGATAGCATCAATTTTAGTACAATCAATTTCAATTCCACAATATCGAACTATGAAGCCAAGGAACTTGCCAAACATGACACCAAAAGTACACTTGAGTAGGCTCATATTTAAGTTGTATTTCTTCAATTGATCAAATATCATGCAGAGATTTTCCAAGTGATTCTCTCATTTCTTAGTCTTGACCACTAGATCACCAATGTAGCATTCTACCCTTGTATGTAGCATTTCTTTGAAAATATTCTACATAGCTTGTTGATAAGTTGTACCTGCATTTGTCAACCCAAAATGCATCACCTTATAATAGTAAATACCCTTTGGTGTGCAAAAAGTCATACACTCTTTATCTTGTGGTAACATTCTAATTTGATGGTACCCAGAGGTTCCATTCATGAAAGATAAAGCTCTATGTCCAGTGGTTGCATCAACCATAAGTTCAACAATAAGTAGTGGAAGGGCAAGCCTTATTTAGATCTCAAAAATCAATGCAAATGCATATCTAATCATTTTTCTTCTTGATTGGCATGATGCTAGAGATCCTAGTTAGATATTTAACTTATTGAATAAATTTTGCATCAATAAGCTTGTTGACTTTAGCTTCAATTATAGGGATGGGCTTCAGGTGAAGCACTCGCTACTTCTGCTTTACTAGATGAGACCTATATTTTATGCCAATGTGGTGAATTACGACTTTTGGGTCTAATCCTGGCATTTCTTTGCATGTCTAAGTAAAGACGTCCTTGTACTCACTCAAGATTTTGAAATATTATTCCTCCTCTTTAGGATTTAGAAGCTTGCTAACAAATGTAGGATGGGGCTCTTCTGTCGTGCTAAGATTCAACCTCTTGAGTTCATCAACAGTTGTTTATCCACTGTCTTAAAGTTGTGAAGGAGCTTTTGGGACTTCATGTTTAGGAATTTCTGAAACAAGCTAGATGAACATTACCACATGTAAATTTGGGTGCATGATAGATATCAATGCTCCAGTGCATTTCTCCATCTAAGTCATAATAAATATGTTTTCAAAATTTTTTTTTTTTAAATTCGAAGTGGATGTTCCCACGTAAATCTTAGCAATCATTTATTCTGATTCTACATATTGATCATTTTAAACCAAAAGAAAACTTTGGGGTGGAATATTTACATTATTTCATCAACAACGATATGGTTACATATGTGTAACTCATCATTTTCTTCATCATACGATTGTTCAATCTCAACAACTCTCATTCTCTTGAATGTAATGCTCTATTCTAATGCTCTATTTGCTTTTGAAACTAGGATAAGTACCATTATCCATGTTGGGTTATTTGTCGCTTGTATAAAACCACTTGCCACCAATCTACTGAATTCTTCAAGATATGGATCATTTGATGCACGATTTAGCTCCTCTTTAAAATTTATGTGATTAGAGCTAATGGTGATTTCTACTTCATCTTCATCTACACTATTCTCTCTACATAAATGTTTTATGATGCATTGCTTTATTTTCATAGGTCTATCCATATTGATGACTAGGCTTGCAGATTTGGCTCCATTTAATTGAGATAAGCGAAAAGTCTGACCTTTTTTTTATGCCAACATATTAATCTTATCGTCAATATTTATTTTTCTTGCTTTTGTCGTTGCATTATTTTTGAGTCTATTAAACACAGAACCTCTCAAACATGGACCTATATTAAGTTTACTTTGATCTTTAGCACCAAGTCTTTTAAAGATAGAAGGATAGGAAGTCAGAGCATAGAGATGATCAAATATAAAAACTCAATGATTATTCTTTTCTTGCTCTTCTTGCTTCACATGATCTTCTGTGGAAATATGTTTGACATTAGCACACTTATCCTTCTTCATCATACGTATCCTGACTAGTTCTGCAACTTTAAATCCCAAACCAACCTTTGACTATTCAACCTAAAATATTTGTCTCCTTAGATTCTGTTGTTCTTCACTAAGTCCATGAACTTTTTCTCCAGTTAACTCAAGTTTAAGCTCATTTAGATTGTGTGGATTAGCAAAGTCATAGCCATATTTTTTAAGAAACTTATATCCCTTAGGATCAAATGTACCCTTAAATTCTTTATGAGAAACTCCTGCAACAGATGGTCCATTATGGGTTGATAAGCTTATGCCAACAATAAGTATGGTCAACTCTTTTCTCAAAGTTTGATAGTCACTTAATTCTATCATCTTTGACTTGCTTTGGGTAGTGCCATTTGGCTCAATACATATCTAAGCGAAATTTTCTTTTTCTCTTGATATGACTGTAGTGTATATTGAAAGATTACTAAGTTAGATTCATCACCATACTTACATATTTTGTTTGTTAACACTTTAGTAATTGTTAATTTATTCAAATTTTTGGAGCAATCTTGTCTTCCTTCAATAAGGTGGCTACCAAGAGCTTTTATAGGTTGCACGTCTGGATCCAGATAAAGTTAGCATCAACAAAGTATGATTCTGCTTCAGTAAATGGTTTTACATCTACATCGACTTTTATAACTTCTCCATTTTTTGAATACTTGAAGTATTGATGTAGAGTGGAAGGTATCGCCCCATTCTCATTAAGTTGTGGCCGTCCCAAAAATAAATGGTAGAAAATTCTTGCATTAAAAAACAAATTCTTGCATTAATGACATGAAACAAAGTACTTGCTTCCAACTCCCTAATTGTGAGGTCCAGATGAATCATACCAATAGCTTATTGGCCTTCTTAATTGAAATATTGAATAGTTAGGCGGCTGTGTGCAAGTTTTTCAATAGAAATTCCCAAATTTTTTATGGTAGATTTTAGATTGATATTGACAGCAGATCCTTCATCAATAAGTATGCAGTTAACCTTCTGCTCCTACGTAAACCCTGAAACAAAAAAATGACCTATTGTAAGGTTTTGACCCCAGCAGCAAATCCTCGTCTATTAAAGTAATGGCTGTGCAATAGGAAATAGAGTATTGCTCTTGAGTTTTACAAGATATAACATGCACTATTTCAACTTCTTGATTAAAGAATTCTATGGGAAAATAATCTTTCAAAGTCATTTGACTCATTTTGTAACTTGCTAATGAATTTTTGAGCTTGCCATTTGTAGCCTTTATATTTTTTATCATCCTTGGTTGAAGGCGTCTAGCCACATGTGAGACCTTTGATGCTAATGGATGAGATTGATTAGCACATCGTCTTCTCCTTCGATGGCGCATCTCAAAAATCTACTCACTGCTATCTTTAGTTTTAGTAATAGAACTTATTTCTAGCTTAGTCACTTTATCAACAAATTGAGTCTTCACTAGCATTGGATCTAAACTCCTAAACTGAAGAATTGTTGATGCCCCCATAAGTGTAGATGTGGAAAACACATTGTCTTTGCTTGTAACACATGTGGTATCTGCTATAGTTACAGCACTAGCAAGGTTCGACCTAACAACATCTTCTGTATCAAGAATTATCTTTCCATCTCTTGCTAATGCCGTGGCCTTATCCTTGAAGATGAAACATTTCTCTATTAGATGGTAGACAATTAGATGATACTTGCAATATTTTGGATCGTTTATCTTTCCAGCTTCTTTAGGATGTTTTGGTTTCGACAGTTCAATCAACTTCTTTGTCAGTAATTCATCAAAGATATGAGAAATATTAGAATCTAAAAATGGATACTTTTTCTCTTGCATTCTTTTAGTGTTTTCTTGTCTGTTGAAATGCATTGGTCTTCAATTTTCTCAACAACCATTTTATCGCTTGTGGAAATTTTTATGGAGGCTATCTTGAGTGCTATGGATTGCTTAGTAGCAGCTTTGGCATATTTTTCACTCTTCTTTAAATCTTTGTTTTCTTTCTTTTAGTCTTCAACAAGAATTCCAACCCCGTGATTAGTAATGCTAAGCTTCATGTCGTGGGCACAAGAAGCTAATTCCTCAAAAGTGCAAGGCCTGATTCCTTGAAGAATGTAGAAAAATCCCTAGTGCATACCTTGAATACTCATCTCCATCATACATATCTCTGAGAGTCTATCCTTGGTGTTCAAACTTAATATACACCAACTATTGATGTAGTCTACCACCTGCTTATCTTTCTATTGTGTTGCATTGGTAAGTTTAATTATGCTCATAGTTTGATGTTTACTATAGAAGTGGTTCAAAAACTCCCATTCCATTTGATCCCAATTATTGATGGATTCTAGTTCTAAGTCGATGTACCAGTCGAAGGAATTTCCTTTCAACGAATGCACAAAATGTTCCACAAGAAGATCGCCATAAGTCCCTGCATTGTTGCATGTCTCCATACAATGGGCCACATGCTATTTTAGATTTCCCTTTCCATCAAACTACTGGAATTTTGGTGGTTGATATCTTATTGGCATTCTCAACAAGTAAATCCTTTTTGTATAAGGCTTTGAATACACAATAAAACTTTAAGAAGACGTGCCATACTGAGCTCTAATAATGTTGATGATCATGACCTGTAATTGTTGAACAGATAGTGTAGCAATAAAAGTCGAAGAATGATTGATCTTTCGATTAGTGTCTCGCTTGTGAGGCATCTCTTCAACTTATTTCTACACCACTATATGGCTAAGGGAAGATTGATGGTTGTAGTTAAATCCTCTAAGATGGGAGTATTCCTGCTTGTTCATGAGTTGTGCAATTTGTAGATCCTTTTCTTTCACAATCTTTTGGAGGCTAGCTATAGCTTGAACCATCAAAGCAAGTTGTTCATCCATTGTTGTCGCTCTAGTCGCTGTAACTAGCAACTCAGCAAAAGATGATGTTTTCGGATTTGTTTCCCTTGGATTTCTAGAGTTGGAATCATCGAATGGAATGAAATCAGTATTCTTGCCTCAAGTCATGGACTTATTAATTGCATCTACAACATCTTTCTTGGCCAAGGCGAGCTGATTTCTCTTAGGTGCCATTCAAGCAGGAGAAAGAGATGAGGGATAGGATTGATCCCATTGGGGGCAAGCTAAAAATTTGACAAATTTTGTTGTCTGCAAAATTAAATTACAAGACAAAGAAAAATAATGGACAATTTGAATTTATATTAAAGAATAAAAGAGAATTACAATTTATCAAGGAAAACTAAATTTTTTAACAAAACTAATCTCTTGATTTTTCTTCCAACATTTGATCTATGGGTTTGAAGCTTGTTCTTAAATATAAAGTATAATATTCTTTGATTTGATAAAAGAACACTACAAAATTTCTTTAAACTCGAACTTTGACTTCGAGATTAAAGGACTCGATAACTTGATACTTTGAAAAGGTATAGGATCTTTGCGCTAGCAATACTTCGTTATAGTAGAAACTTGAAGTTTTGTTAATTGATTTATTTATTTATTTGTAAATATTTGATTATTTATTTAAGTTATAATTTATTAATTAATTAATTTAAAAAATATTTGACCACAATTGAAATTTTAGTTGGCATTGTCGATCAATTAAGCTGATATTTTAGTGAGATTAAATTAAATATTTTTGCTGATTTTATGAAAAATATATATTTTCATCATAAGAAATAATATAGAAAATATCAAATCTAACAAATAATATATAATAAATATTTAGTTTTAATGTCATCCCAAATATAAAATTATTAATTATATATTTTGAATTTATATTTTGAGTTTTCAAATCTTTTTAGTTTGTATGTATATAATATTAGAATTATTTTATATGATATAATTTTTTAAAAGAATTTTATGTGGTTTTTTTTTTTTTATCATAAAATGGTTTTATGCTCATTTCTATTTTTACAGGAGTGTAAATGTGGGCCACTTAAGCATACTATAACAGGAACAAATTAGTAAAAACAATATTAGTAGTGAATATCAAATATATTATATGGGATTATTGAAGATTTAAATGAATATGTTAATACCTCATATCAAACAGATTAATAAATAATTTAATTTCACATAATTATTTATTATTACAATAATTATTATTATCCAA